>PNEQ01116237.1:0-75103 GCA_003012365.1 Medauroidea extradentata | reverse complement strand
TATATATATATATATATATATATATATATATATATATATATATATATATATATATATATATAAAGACGTTGGAAAACTGAGGTGAACCGCGCCATTAAGTTTTATTCCTGATATCAAAAAACGTATTATTACAGGCACTAGTATATGGCGGACTTTTTCTAGGTCAGGTTGAACGCCAAGAGCTACCACGCCTGTGATTGGACGCCATCAGTTTTGACACATCTTTGACGATTTCCAAGCCAGTAATAAATAAGGAAATAATTCGTGGGGATAAGACATGTTATCCGCGTGTTCAGTTGGAAGCCAATGTATGACCATCTGATACAGTGCATGCAGTTTATAAGACTGGAAGTCTAGGCTGGTGCAAGATGAATACGCGAAAGAATTGTGCACATACTTATTATCTTGTTCATCAGATAACACTGTGCTGCGCGCAGCAACCAGGCGTTAAAAGATGGACTACTTTTTACGACTGCCAAAGGGGTTGTGTAGTTGAAACCCAGGTCGTGGGGGCCTGCACACCAGTGTTTGCGAACGCTGGTGGAAGGCATTGTACATCGACGCAAGAAGTGCTACTGCGACTGACAGGCATGATTGATTTAGCGACCGCACTAGGTCGGTACCGTGTATGTTGCTATTGTGTATTCCAGGTGGAGGCTTCTGCAAGAAACCATGAAAAGTTCGTCAAAAGAACAACGGCATCAACCACGAAGTAAAATGAAGCTTGTACGGTAATTGTAAGGACACTGGAAAATCGTGCGAAAAGTTGGCTGTTTGTAAGACTCGAACTGACTGTTTATTTGAAACTATGTTTCTCTCTTCGACAGGCTTAGTTAGAACTTTACGGCTTTGACACAAAATTTGTGTCATCACTAAAACCAAGAGTTTGTCATTACATTGTAATTTTTACCACGGAGTCAGAGTTGAAAGGAGTAGAAATTTTAAGTTATTCGCCATCCACTCGCGAAGGTATTTGCTAAGCTAGCTGCGTATGTACAGTTTACCTTATATTTTATTTTGATAAGAGTAGGTGCTCGCAATATGATTGAATGGAATGGCGTTAAACGTCGATGAAATTGTCAGTTGAAGCTGATCAACGTTTATCAAGCTTGCGTACCAAGTTCGTAAAACACTACCCCAAAATCATTTTGCGCTCAATTTCTTGTCGTACCAAAACTGTTGCGGCGAGCGTTCTGTTAGGGAAAACTAATTGTAATACATATTTGACAAATTTTTTTATGTTTTTATACTGCTTAAATAGTGTCATACGGAGATTATAAACGGTAGGATATAAAGTTTTAATAAAATCCTAAACGAATTACGAGGCATATAAATTTACGATATATAAATTGTTTAAACAAGTGTAAAAATTAAATTTCGCGTTAGCCCTATATTATTATTTACTTCAACTGAATAGCACAAATAGCTAAATTTTCTGAAATTTGTCATGCAGTTACGTTTTAATTTTTTCGATGTTACTCCAACACACACTAACCAAAAGACAAATACTCATTACGGAAAAACGAATACGCGGATTTAAAAGAAAATAAATTGTAAATTGAAATGGCTTTAATTGTAAGTGTTAGCTTCAAACAAAATCTTGTAAATAAACTTACCGAAATTTCCAAAATTTTTCTCTCCAATTTTTAATAATATTATTATGTTCAACTTTGCATTTATTTTCAATTGATTCGGCACTTTACTTTTAAATAGCCGTTGGTATCATGCCTTAAAACACAAACTGTCTTTAAATCCTATACAATTTGTATGTAATGTGCCCGTACTGTAAAAGTCAAGGCTACATCAATAGGGAAGTTAAGGGCAATGAAACTGTATTGTGGAGAGTTGTACTGGAAAGTAAAAAATTTGATTGTGGTACAAAGTAATGTGCGGCCCCGAGAGAATAACTTTTTTTTATTCAGTGTACTTACAGAATAAGTCAAATGTGTCACGTGAAGAAAATACCTACAATAAAGAACCGTTGGGAATTCAAAGTAAGAATGTTGCAGTTTAAAATTTAGTTTGAATCGGTTGAATATTTTTGGTAGTAAATTTAATTATGTCGTCCCATCTTTCAAATTATCGCACGTCTGCAACAGTAAACTGTATTAAACTCATAACACGGACGATTAACAGTCTTATAAAATTTGAATTTGATCGGTCCAGTAGTTTTAGAATTTTGACGTAGGCTATAATATTTACTTATTCATATTGTATTTCCTTCCAAAATTACGGATATACAACTTACCATTTAGACTTCATTGCTTAGACGAAGAACTGTTAAAATATCAAACTTGGTATCACTTAGTTAACTGGCTCCTAAGATATAACGTAGTGTTATAAATTTTCAAAGTAGGTATCTGACGTAAATGAAGACAGTACATATTTCATGTGACCGCTAAGTACATTATGAGTCCCGAGTTTGAAGAAATTAGGTTCGTGGATTGTAGGAACTCGGCGCACTTTAAGTTACGCCATTTAGAAAATAAGTACCTGGTGTGCCTAATTAGTGGAACCAGTGGCGTTTCGAGGGTTGTTAGCAGGGAGGGCACAAGTTGTCGTGAACTATACACCCTTGTGAACGCGCCGCCGTATAGCAATGACCATGCCATATCTACTGGCTACTTATTGTGTTATGACCAATCAGTAATACGCGGCACCTACATACCAGCGTGTCAGTGGCTGTAGCGTAGCCAAGGAGGGGATATAGGGGTTGTAACCCCCTCCCCTTGCCCGGGGTGAATCGGTTTTCTAGACCTTAGTTGTTAAAAGGCCGTAAAACCCTCTCATCATCATTGCCCGGGGTGACGAGTTCATCGGTTACTTTACAAAAGTTTATTAAAGAAGATACGAATTTTAATTATTGTTTATTAAAAATATTTTATTAAATTTGTTTGCTGGCCTTTATGTATACTGCATAACCAGGCCTATAAACATATTTACATTACATGTTGTGTAATCCTGCTACAGTCAAATATGTAACTTGTGAAAAGTATTTACTTATCTCTTCATCGCTAACATAATCCAACCAACATGTTATCTTTAATTTGTGTATTTAATATTAAATCGATTATCGAATTTATTTTACGATTTCCATTTAAGCTAAAGTGTTTGAATTGTAGCAAGAGAAATAGTTTGATTTATTTGTAAAACCAAAATTTATAAGGAGGCCAGAAAATAATCATTCAGTGATTTGGGACAGAGTATAATGAATTACAAAATCCAAAAAAATGTCCTTCTCACGAAGTATTTATGTTACATTATTTTCAGCGCACTTGATTGAACTTGGGTTTCCATTTTTAACATGATAAACTGTCACAGTTTTTTTTACATGTTTGATAATATGCATTTTTACTCAGTTATGCTTACTAGGTTATACACTGGGAGGCCTCTTCTCATATATTTGTTTGCTGGACAATGCTATTGCTTTAGACTAGATTTGCAAAGCACGTCAGGTAAATATCAGTTTCGTTTTAAGTGGTTTTAAGTTCATTCATGCGATTCGATTTTCATTTGTCAAGTTTTCAAAGATTTTCTTAAAAAGCAACTGATGTGGGTACTTTTACCAGCTTCTCCTACTCTGTATTTAATGTGACATTAAAATAAGTGAAAATATAAATAAATCCGTTCATAGTTTAAATCTCTTCACAAAAACATTCCCTAAAATTTGGCACACTGTAACAATTTTTCTGTTCTTATACAAAGAAAATATTTAGAAACCCAGTTCCCGAAGAAATTCCTGATAAAATCACAATGGGTGCTTTGTAAAAAAATACATGTGTTTCTAAAATTACATTATATAGCCTTGTAATTGTACTTATAATAAGGAAACAATTAAAATTTAAAAGGCCGTTTTACTTTGACGGTGTCACTTAACTTATTTATTTTAAATAACTTTTACACGATAATATTTTGAAAATTAAAAAAAAAAAAAAAAAAATCGCGAAGGCACTCAGGTTCGAACCCACATCCTCGTGGTTCTTCTTACTCCTTAACCACCATTACTTTCGTAACATCTGGTCTAATTTTATATTAGTATACATTCAATGTACAATTCAATAATAACCATTTTTTTCATATTTTATAACATGAAATCAAAATCAAAATGAAAATTCACTTCATTCCAGAAAAATAGTTTCCAGAGGATATAATTTTGTATAGCTATATAATTTCCAGCAAACTAGTGATTTTGGCACACTACAAATTTTCCGAAGTTTTTTTACAGAGAAAATCCTTGTAACTTTATAAACAAATAATTTTACAAGGGAAATGTTTGTACCTTACAGAGTTTTGTGCAACTACAAAGAAATGCCTTGTAATTTTTACAAAAAAAAAATTATGCAGCGTAGGATGTGTCGGTATATACAAGAAATTCCTTTGCAGTATTACACACTTTACCTTTGTAAATTGATTAACGAATGATTTTACAAAGAAAATCTTTGTACTACTACAGGGATTTGTTAAAGTACTAAGGTATCTTTGTAAATGTTACGCATTTTTTTCGAATGTAGTATTTCTTGAATTTCATACATGCATGCGTCTGTTAATGCATTCGTAAATATACATTACACTGACTTACGTGTCGAAATCACATAAACAATTACGTCTAAACAATTTAACCAATCCTACTATGCAGAAACTTAAATTTTAATTTTATGTAACTAATGCCTAGAAATGTTTATATGTTTATATATATTTATATATACCGGCTCAGTATTTTTTCAACTTTCTTATTAAGCTTAGTATGTAATTAATAATGTAAGCCACATTGTTTTCACATGTTTTCTGTATATTTAACGATGTTTCGTTGTCAAATAGTATTTGGTATTTCTGCCGAATACTAATAAATATTTACTGTTTAATATGATTTGCATTTTTAAGTAACAAAAAATATAAAACATGAGTGACTATCTGAAATTATAAAACGTGATAGAACACATTCACTTTACTATCTCGTGATGTGAGCCAACTACACAAACATGAAGGGTGTTTTTAGTCCCAGGAAATATTACCAATCCCTACAATGCACCCATACGCGACGCAAAATCAAATCCTCATTTGCATTTACCTCTAGCGCACTGGCAAACATCCAGTTTGCTAAACAGTGCTCGACTAATTAGAGACTGATTTCATTGAGCAGCAGCGATGCCATCCAGCTGCAGAAACTTCTGCAAACTAGGGATGCCGCTGATTATTATTTGATTGCCGATTGCATTAAGGGATTATGCAGGGGCCGTTTGGCATTGCAAACTTTATCTGCGCTAATGTACTGACCGGCAAGGGACTTTCAACTGCGAACCCACTTTAGTCACTGCTCGAACAAATGAGTGTTTGGTTCAGTGGACTGAATTCTCACTTGCGAGTTTTTTTTATGGTTGATCATAATGCTAAAATATTGTCAAATTTAGTTTTCCAATGCAAATGGCCAACCGTTGAAGTGTATATGACGTATTGTGTTGTAAAAACAGTTAATCAGTTTTTTGAAGTAATTTGTATCTAGCTGTGAATATATTTCATTCATTTTTACCCATAATACGCAACTGTAGAGTAAAATATATGTATTTTAATAGGTTTCCGAGTATTTGCAAGTATTATAGTATAAACACATTTTAGCTTTGTGTTTTTATAGTACATTTAATTTAAAACTGCTAAAATAGTGATGGAAACATATACCTAATATCAGATAATTTTTGAAACATTTACTTATTACATGAATAGATAGAAGTTCAGTAAGAAATGTCTTACGCAGGGACGTTTATTTTTAATATTTTAGTAACTGCATATTATTTTTAAATATGCAGTATTTTACGTGTAGTGCGTCAAAATTCGTAATGGTAACCCTACGTGTTAAATTATATTAGATGGGGCACCTTTTACGACATAGCTTTCGGACGGAATGAAAACCATTTTCTGCATTGAGAAGAGGAAAATATTGCTACATGAATAAACGTTTAGGGGGAGGGGAGGGGAATATGAGTCTGTGTGGTTTCTTTGGGCATGTATTTATTTCTTCACATAGTTTTGAGGGTATAACAGTCTGAAAGATCTTATAGCAATCCGAGTCGTACTGACACGAACATTTAAGTCAGAGGTGGCATGTATGTAGATTCGATATATGACTAACCACATATAATATACTTTAACGTGTAAATCCCGACATAGCAAGAGTTCTTCAGTATAGGCAGCATTCTTATAGTAAACTCGTTTTCTTTCCAAATAATATGTTGTAAAGTACACAAAAATATTACACTGTGTGCGGAATCGCAGAAAACTAGTCTACAAAAAGGATGGGTAAAAGTCGTGCATATGCGCTCCGACGAATATATTCAATTCCATTTCAGTGCCTTGCGCCGCTCAGAGCCAGTAAGACAACCGTTGCGTGTGTAAGTCTCGTAAGCATCCACTCTCTCCCTATACCTTCTAGACCTCGTTCACTCAAATATCCTCAAGCTGGGTAACAGAACAGGTACAAAAATTTCAACGATCTTTGTTTGAAAATACGTAATCCTGTAGTCGGAAATTAATGACATAATAATAGTACAATGAAGAAATATGTATTTGAAATTGTGGGAACGTTAATCATTTCAGATAATATAAATGTTCTAGCAATGTGAGTATGTAGTCGCTATCGAAAATATACATTAGGAAAATAATTATAATCATTTCTAGAAAACGTTTGCAAACTAATAGGGTTTGGTTTCACTTAAACTAATTTTTATGCCGTGACCGTAGATACACGAAAATATCCACGATAAATAACACACAATAGTGTGGTTCGGGAAAAGATATTAATGCCCGGAGACACGAAAAAATTCTCAAGAATAACGTAAGTAATACAGGTGATCATAAAAGAATGCCCCAGCTTTGAATGACTATGTTACTAGAACCAAACAACCTATAACATTGGTTGCGCAGTCAAATGAACCGTGGAATGACGAAGTTTCTTAACCACATCATCATGAATCTTCAATGTGACAACCACGATCAGCCCGAACCACATCTACGTGATACGCGAAGTCGTTCCACACTCTTGTCAGCATGTCCGCGGTGTTACCGTTTTGGATGGCGTCCTTAATTCTCGTTTTGAAGTCAGCAATGGTAGCCGGCAGTGGTGGACGGAACACGTGATCTTCTATATACCCCACACAGGAAAAAATCGCATGTGAAGAAGTCTGAGTTTCAAGGGGCAGTGATAAAGAGGTCGGTCACCAGCTGATCTGTGACCAATCAGCGTTGAGGTAAGGTGTCATTCAGGTATCAGCGAACAACAAGGTGCCAATGGGGTGGCGCGCCGTCTTGCTGGAAAATGAAGTCACCCACCACCTCTTCTAACTAAGAAAACAACCACTGTTAGCTTGTCTAAATAAAAAAAATGTTATTTTTCCATGGTTAATTTGACTGGTCAACCAAGGTTGTAAATTGTTTGGTTTTGGTAGTACACAGACATTCAAATTTGGGATATTATCAGGGCCCGGTAGTTTTCGCGAAACGATTTTTGCCCCACTTTGTTTCAGTGCCTTACGTGCACACCTGCAGCTCAACTTAATGGTTATTTGCAGAGTGCTTTTGTGCAGAGTTGTTATTAATTTGACTGTGCCAATCAGTACACGGATAACTGCCACACATCACGTCTGTGATTTGCGGGTTTAACCTCCACACGCTGGGCGTAACGGCATCCAATCACTAACCACATAGCAGAGATGCAGGTGCGCACGTAAGGCACTTAAACAAAGTGATGCAAAAATCTTTTCGCGAAAACTACCGGGCCCTAGATATTATTTTCTGATCATACTGTATTAGCGACAGCATTCAAGGCTAAGCTGTTGTGTCACGTTTAGTCGGCACGCAAATGTTACGGCGGTTAACCAGTTGAATTGGTAGGTAACGACAGAAATCACCAACCGCTTAACGAAAATTACAATCAGTTTGCAGAACAAAACGTTAGGCTGCTTTTACGCGATGTGGCACATTTTCAAAATAAATAAATAAGTAAATAAGTACTTGCGACGTGAGAATTTTTTTCCCGAAAGGAGTGACTTGAGATTTTCAGTTTCGGTACAAAGAATATGTTTAAACTCCTTGGCAAGTAATGGAAAAGTATGCTCTACTTTTTCGTTTCTGCAAATTCTTACCTTCTGACAGGAGTTTAATCGAAAACACGTTATGAATAGTTATGGCTAATCAGCACACCATGCAATTAAATAATTTTTGTTTATAAACTTAATTTCATAGAATCTTCAATTTCTGTTGAACCTTAGGAAATATTTTCGTGTATAAAAAACCCTTACGAAGAGCGACGAACCTTTCCCCCATATCATGTAGTAAACATATAAACTAGTGTGTTTTTGCACTGACTGTTTTAAAGTTTACAAAAAGAGGGAAAAAGGTTTTGTAAAATTCTAAACTTATTTTGAACTTAACAGTGTGTCTGCGATTTTTTTCTACGAAATATTAATAACAAAATTCAACGTGTGGAGTAATAAACATTTTACCGCTTGGCATAAAGACAGGTAGAATAATTGTATTTCAGCATGCCAAACACAATTATCAAAGTGTTTGAATCGAACAACAAAATTACAAATTTCGAGTAGGCCTATATGTAGATTGTAGTTATTAAGTTATTAAGCTACGTGTGAGTAGCCATACGAATTCAGTTGCTCTATAAAATAGGCCCTGTAAAATGAAACAATCTTGTGCAAATTACAATTTAATATGATCGTATGTCTAAGCTCAGTGGAAATATCCCTGTAAAAATAATCATGTGATGAGACTAAACTAATTAGGGTTATATCGTTCTGTTTCATGAAACGTAACGTTCGTCCACACAGTTGGATGGTTGGACGACATGTGTGAGAATGGTATCGTCCGTCTCCCGTGGCAATCAAGTCGTACGTACTAAAGTAGTTGACGGGGACAAAAACTTCGTAATAGATTAGGTAGGCTATTTGGATGTTAGTTATGGTTTTAGCTATGTTTGTACCTTAGTCATAGGTTTTCAAATGAAGGTTATGGTTTATTAGAATCTGCCTATTATAAAGACGTGTGGACACGCGCAAAAGACTTGGGTTGTCATTGACACAAAGTCAGTTTTTAATTTCACTATCGCTTTTCCAATCAAAAATCACGCGTGTTACCAATGCAAGATCCATCGTAGTATGCATGTTACATGAGCTATACTGATAAACAATCGTGCTAGAAATGCAACACGGAGAGGTCCGACTGTTCTTTTTCAGTTAAAAACCAATAGTCACATTTCTAACCTTTTTACGCTCACATTGTTTAAAAATGCTCGTTAAATAAACATTTATTTCAACTTAATTGCAGTGGGCATGGATGTTAACATAAAATTACATCTTTAAACACATATATCGCCATGGCGTCATCAAATTACAAAGAGAATAATGTTCAGTCCTGTAGACTGCATGATTTGGCCCACGGTCGTAGAAGAACAGGAATGGACACTCGCCTATCTACCGATGAATTTTGCTTGACACCCTTGTTGTTTGGCTGCAGTTCGTCAAGTTACCGAGAATGTTGTACTTTTTGGCGCTGTAATCCGGGCGGTCGGACTCAAACTCCGCCCACTTTTTTCCATTGTTAACATTATAAAGTAAATAAAGATTGCTGGAGCCATGATTTAAAATTGTGAGCGAAGGAAGTATTTCATATATTGATAAAAAATACGTTTTGATAAATTGTTTATCTTCGTGGAAAGGAAGTGGGCGGAGTTTGAGCCGACCGCCCTAACTGCAGCGCCAAAAATGTATAGCATTATTGTGAAGTTAATGAACTTCAGCCAAACAACAAGGGGGTCAAGTTTCCAGGCGAATGTCCAGAGCTGTTCTTCTACGGCCGTGATTTGGCCATAGTCGATTATCCATTGGATTCCAATCGTACAAGGGGGTAACATTTGGTATCAGCACGAATTATTTCCTCATTTATAGAGACGTGCAAAATTCGCGTTATCATTTGGTAGCAGACTACAAACTTCATGTCCCTATACATAACACAGCATAATCTGCGATTCTTGGCAACGAACTTTAATGTGTTGTCATTGACAGGTATTATTCTCTCTACCGTGTAAGCATTCTCCGCGGCAAGTCACGACAATATCAGCCAGCGGGAGATGGTCGAACGAGCCTGTATTCACGTGGCGTCCAATCATCTGTCAGAAATTATGGGAATTTTGTATGTCTCTTCATTTATTACCGGCTTGCAGTCGTCAATGGCGTGTCTATACTTTGGCATCCAATCACAGAAATGACAATGGAGTATACATTCTTGATGCTCAACTTGACGTAGAATAAGTGCTCGAAATTCTTGTGCCTCTAGCGATAAGCCGATAACTTATGTACCATGGAAGGTCGCGGTTGACGCAGTGGCTAGAACACTCGCCTCCCACCTAGACAATCCGGGTTCTATCCCCGACAGGGTCGGTCCCCGGATATTTGCATGTGGAATACGTGCCGGACGATGCCGCTGGTCGGCGGTTTTTCTCCTGGGTCTTCAGTTTCCCTTGCCCCTTCATTACAGCACTGCCCAATACTCACATCATGTTACCCCTCACCGGCGCTAAAGACATATATGTTAAGTGCTGGCTAAAATCTCTTCACTCACTCACGTTGTTACAAAATGTATATTTAACATGTTTTACGCAGATCCCTGTCAGATCGGTTTTATGGTTTTTCTTATAAATCAGGAAATAGACACATTGTGTTGCTTTTTTCACGCTGACAAGGCATAGTTTATTTTTAATTCACTTTTTGGAATCCATATGGCATTGTTTCTGTTAATTTTGTGGCCTCTGTAGTCGCTCCCGTAAATAAAGAAAAATTTTCCTTTTCAGCTGTTTCCCGTTACAAAATAATGAATATATTATTGTTCCAGCAATTACAGAAAATCGATTAAGTTTGTATGTATGCTCTGTCGTGACAAAAATTTTGATACATGGACTGGAACAGAAGTTACCGAAAAAAAAAAAAAAACAACAACAGATAAATCCTAGGTGGTAGGTATAAATATCCCTTAATGTGGTTGGGTGGCTGAAGTCAGAGGTAGCCACTTTATACTGAAACTAGTGGTTAAGTTATGAGTGACGGTTACGGTTAAATGAAATATGTTAATCTAATTACGGTGGCTTTATTCTACATAGCTCAGTAACATAATACTACTAGATTATATACTACACAATTTAGATAGGAGGAGAGCGGCTGTTTAGATAATTACGTTAATGTTCTCTACGATGGGCGCTCTTTGGACACCTTAGACCTCACCGTAACATGATCCCGGAGGCTGATGATGAATGTGCTAGGCTATCGACGGACGGCGGCACGTCGTGGGTCGCGACCCAGGACCATTATGGCGAGCTGGTAACGGATTGAAGGCTTGAAGGAGACAGACCTCGATTCCCCCAATATATTGCATTATGTTGCCACACTTCAGTGCAGGTGGGGAGAATCGCTGAGGCCCTAGTCTTGTGCTACCACTGACCTGATTACACTGCCGTCGTCGCTAACCCATCCTGCAGGCGAGGCTGTTAATAATCATAACAACGTGTTTATAATGACCCTCTTAATCATTTGATGAAACCAAATTATTTCCAGTAACAATACAATCCTTGCCTGTAATTCTAATTCCTATAAGGTTTTGGCCGTGGAAGTAGTTGGGGAGAGAAAGGTGGGGGCTGAGGATGATTTGTAAAACGAGGGCAAAAACTGCGAAAGCACGTTTCACTTCATTCCGAATGTCAAGTACGTCGTCGGCTGTCGTCTCTTCGAGTCTGACGTGGGCGTACTGCAGAAACGACACGACTGGCCCTCGTACCTGGTGTCGATCCTTGAGCATAGTCGTCGTTGTCGCTTTTATGCTCGGAGACGAATCAACCGATTTTTTAGGGAGGGAGGTGCCTCGACGTAGGAACGATGAATGCGGGGGGAGGTGGTAGGTAGAGGAATCGGCAGCGATGGGGGCGAGAAATGGCCGGCGGCTAATGAGGTCATACAGATGCAAATGGCCCCTGCCCTCCCCCATCCCTGATAACCGTTCAAACAGACAAACTGCGACGGCTGGAGACATCGCAGATAAGAGTGCGAGCTCGCGCGTGTGCGTGATTGCTTTGCGTGGGTCCCCCTTTCCCTCTTGTACCATCCCTCGAGGTATGGGGTCAGCGGGCTACATATTTATGAGCCGATGGTGCGCGTCGGCACCGCCGGCTCAGTGTGCTATTCCCCTCCTCCTCATCACGTTCTTCGTCCTAACAACATCGGTTCGCAATTTGTAGATGAGGCGACCAACTGCGCCTGCAGATTGTGGCCGGAATGACAGACGTAGCACCGGCCGCAAAGTCAGTTCGCTGATATGGCCATCCGTAATTTCAGATCTGCCCCGACATTGCCATTCATGACAAATTTTCCTACGCGATTTCCGGTGACTTGTTTGGCCCGTTGTGATCAGCACCGTCGTGTCTCTGGGTACTTACTAACGCAGATCAACTCTAGCAGTCAGTTTGAGAACTCTCTAAGCTATCACCAGATGAAGACTAAGAAAATGGTTGAGTTAGGATTGTGAATAACACACTGGACGTAGGCTACATAGTTACAGCATTCTGTTGAATAAAGTTACCTCAAAGTGAAACTTACTTCGGTAATTTAATACCGGGGATATTTTAATAACATGGTATCCTGAGCTGTGTGGTTAGGAATATCTATAGAGATACTTTTAGGATTTGCCAAAGGTTCAAAATCTCTTAGATTTAAATTCTTAATGATATTTTCAGTGTGTTGTCACTATTATTATACCATCTAAACTTCTCTATGTTACGTTCTCTCGTGAATCTTCACAAAAATTTAGTACCAATACGATATCCTAAGGATATTCATAGAATGCTGAGACGTTCTTAGGACATTCGGGTAGGTAAAGGACTGAGTATGTAGTTGTGAACGCAGGCCGCATTTTTATCATAATGTAAAATTTTTTCTTGCACACACATACATACATACACACACTATATTATTAACGCACAGCCCAAACCGCTGTCCGTAGAACCATGAAAATTTGAGGGGAGCTTCCCCTGGCACTGGAGGGACCCACTAAGAATGGATTTTTCGAAATTCTATCATTAAGGGGATACAAAGGGGTGAATGTGTTTTCAAAGAATCCCTGATATCGCATTAACCGGGAAAGCTATCATAATTTTTTTAACTTCAAAATATTGCTCAAACAAATGTATATTTGCGAATTTTTCGAATTTGCGAAATTCGAAAATGAAGGAGGTGAAAAGCCGTAAAATGTATTTTTTTCATTAATCTGCGATTTCTCCTAAATCATTTCAGATAGTGCGGTGATTTTTTATTTAAAATAATCCTTAAGTAATTATATAAAAAGTGATTTTTAGAATTTTTTCGAAATTCGTCCTTGGAAGCTCTTAAAAGTTAAAACGTGTTTTTGATTAATCCCTCTTATCTACTAAACCAGTGGAAATATTGAAATGGTTTTTGCTTTAAAATATATCTTACATAAATATCAAAAAAGTAATTTCGGGATTTTTCGAAATTCTTCATTGAAAGCTGATACAAAAATAATTTGTGTTTTCAAATAATCACCTGTAACACTTATACCCGTTGAGATATCGAGATGATTTTTGATAAGAATGAAGCTTATGTAAATATCTTCAAATAAAATTCAGGATTTTATGAAATTCGAAAATTAAGGATGTGAAAAGCAGTACAATTTTACAGTCTCTCGAAAAAAGAGAATTATCATGGAGAAATAATTCAACAGTAGTTTATTTTTTCCAATCTACTCATAAATAAAACCTCTTTGGACTGTAGCCTGTTCATCCGAAAGAATAAATTGTCACGACGTGCCTTAAAGCATTCACTCAGGTAGTGTATAAAGTTTGTGGTGTGGGAGAGGTGGGGTTACGGGTTCGTTTCCCGTGCAAGACTTTGCGATGGGAATTACTATGACATCATGCAAGCATATTACGCGCGCTATTTACACTGAGCTAAGACAATTTATAGTTTACTGTTATTGAGTACGCTATCTGTTAAATGCCTTCATCACATATTTTATCTAGAGTTACTGTTTACATTACATAATTTCACGCGGGCAAAGCCGCAGCCGGGCAGCTATTTTATTGATAAATAAAGATGAATTAAAAACAAAGATGTTCTGCAATTGAAGTACTCTCAGCGGAGTGGACTGGATAAAGCTGTTTGTATTTGTTGTTTTAAATATATATAGAAAGAATATAGTAACACCATCAATTAATACGTAATTAAAAGTTAGTTACGGGCGAAGCCGCAAAGGGAAAGCTCGAGAGTGTAATATATATATATATATATATATATATATATGTGTGTGTGTGTGTGTGTGTGTGTGTGTGTGTGTGTGTGTGGTTGTGTGTGTGTGTTGCCAGTAGAAGTTTCTTCATATCATAGCTGTTCGTTTTCACAGTTCGTATTTTGACACCATCGTATGGCAGTTTTGAATATTGGTTATTCCATTTTAAAATAAGTTGATACTGCCAATGAACACAATTCATAAACATAGCGAAAAGTAAAATTGCATGTTGACGTTAGTAGCTACAAGAATAAACCATACTTCCTAAAGAATGTCAAGAAATTACATTTTTGTACAGTAGCTGAGAAAAAATTTTTCATTGTGATTTTTAGAGAAAGCAGACCTATCACTGTTGAAGGCGTTAACGGTTTTTTTTTTTCGAAGCGTTCGTCTGACTACAGATCGTAGAATTTTAACTCGTATCTGCTGTTTTTTCCGTGCACTCTCTTGCGCAGTGAAATCCCGACAGCTTCAGCTCCACTTTCCATAAGTAAGAGAACGCATTGTATGGATAGCGCATACACATTATGTCCGGGAATGAATAGTCGTAAATCACATATGTTTTAAACATGTAAAGAAACATTATTTGTTGGAGAATATTTGTGGAATTAGCAAGGGTGAACGGTAGCAGCCAAATCAAAAACCCAAAATAACAGGACAAATTGCGGGTGGCAGGTTTTTCTGCGCATGCGTAGAATGAGTCAATCAAAGCACATCATTACAACAGATATTCGAAATGCCACTCTCCTACCTTAACGCAGCTGTAAGCAAGCCGCCGTTATACGTTGTTGCAAGTACAACTCTGTATCAACCGGCGTCACGTAAACTTGGCTCTTAGTGTGGCCGCACAGAAAATAATCGATAAGGGTTGGGTCCGACGAACGAGGGTGTCAAGCGACCGGTCCACCACGTCCAACACACCGTCCATGAAAGGAGTAATTCATATGTTGTCGCACAACACCTGTGAACTGGGCTGAGACACCGTCATGCAGAAATCAGAGAGCTAGTGGCTAGAGACATGCAAAATTCGCGTTATAATTTGGTAGCAGACTAAACTTCACTTTCCTATACATAACCGATCATAATCTGCGATTCAATTGGCCAAGAACTTTTGTATGTTGTCATTTACGTGTGTTACGTCTTTTCAGAGATTGGCCTCTCTACCGTGTAAGCATTCTCCACGGCAAGTCACGACAATATCAGCCAGCGGGAGACGTCGTACGAGCCTATAGTCACTTGGAGTCTAGTCAGCTGTCAGAAAACAACGCGAATTTTGCATGTCTCTACTAGTGGCACATTATCTAGTAAATCCGGGAGGATGTGTTGCAGAAAATTGATATACGCATTACCGTTGAGTGGCGGAGGTAGAACATGTGGTCCAATCAAACTGTTGTGAACAATCCCTGCCCACACATTTACTTGAAACTGCCGCTGGTGTGTTGCGTGCGGATTCTCGTCACTCCACATGTGGTTGTTTCTGCTGTTAGACATACAGTCACGTGTAAACATTGCCTCCCCGCACAACACTGTTTCACTGAAGTGAGAGTTTTCAGTGTGCTGTTGCGATAAACAACTGACAAAACGCAACTCGTTTTGGGAAGTCTGCTAGCTCCAACGCCTGCGCTGGTTGACAATGGTAAGGATGTATCAGCAGTTCGTGGAAAACCTGCCGCACGGTGTGACTAACGCCCATGTTGTGTGCTACGGTCCGAGTGCTGGTTGGGTGTTCGGCCACATGCTCCAGGACATGTTCCTCGAAACATGGCGTTTTCACAGTTCGCCTGGCACCAACATCAGCCATTCGTGGAATCAGACTCCCAGTCCCAACGCAGCCTCTGGTCAATACGTATGAACGTCCCTCTGTCTGATACACGTCTGTTAGGATAGGACTCTTAAGTAAATGCGGACTACTGCTGTATTTTCTCTTGTATTTCCGTACAAGTACACATCAGTCATGTCTGCAAATATCCCTTTGTAACATGCTGTTGATGTTCGCAAAATCCGTCAACTCTGCACTAGCCATACAAAACGGAACACATCAACGAACCACAATCAAACAGCAACTGTGATGTATAGCGGCTTGTAGGTTGTTTCTGTCTGTAGACGCATGTGTGTGGCCCTTCCTCCTCCCTTCATCATCACCAGAATACTTGATTGCAATGCAATGACGCCCCCTCTCAGCCACTGGACTGGCGCCTCGGAGCACGCTATTCAAATTTGCGCACCTGTGTTTAGTCCCTGCACCTTTGCGGTGTGTTATTTCCGGACAAATGTCCTCCAACATACAATGTTTCTTTTCACATTGTCTGCCACCCCTGTGATTTACGACTATTGATTCCCGAACAGCCCGTACATCTGCATAAAATATGTGAAGAATTTAAAGCACTTTACACGTTCATCCGACCATGCGTTTTTTTCTAGCTATTCACAATGGCGCTTATTACCAATATTCGATTTTGCACGTTGACGTTCCGCCTGAATGAAGTTTTTGAGTAGCAGCCGTTCAGCTTTGTGGTACAAGAGTAACACATTTAACGCTGCTGTGGAAAAACTTGACATCGTTTGCACGGAGAAAATTATGTGGTAAAACCAGTAAATCGTCTACGACGGAAAATATACCACTAAACCTGACTATTCTTAACCTACGTGCTAAACCTGACATTAATGGTATATTTAGTGGCCTAAATATGAAAGTAATCGAGATTGGTTTGGTTTATATAGTGAAATACATTTCAGCTAAGAAATCACTGTGCCGAGTCTATAAACTCTGGCAGTAAAACAATAGATGCATTTTTTCTTTCAAAGATATTTGCAATGGAAATATATATGTAAACAAAATATTTACGACATGCACCTATGCAGCACTAGGTATATCGTCCCATAAAACCAATAGTGATGTAATAATAATAATAATACAATCGAGCGGGGTTTGGCTGTACTTGAATTAAATAAAAAGAAATTATAAACATTAAAAATTCCACACGCTTGAACATACTTTCTTATCAGAACAAAAATGCTGTTGCTGCAAACAAAATATATGTTTAAAGTGTAACTACAGTAATGGCAACAAATAATTATGTTGCTATTGAACTATTTTAGTAGTATAATCTTTGCGGTAAGGTAATAGTAGTTCATTTAAGACTAGCTCTATTTAAACAAAAAGTATTTTTTCGTGGCATAAAAAAAAAGGAAAATAGCTCCCGTAGTTTTCAAAAAGAAAAAGTGGCGTAGTATTCAAGATTTTTATAGAATTTCAGTGCTCTAAGGTAGAGGAAGTGTGCCAAATATGGAATACCGTTTTGTTTTTTGTTTGTAATAATCGCGATTTCTATATACTTACAAGGAATTTTTTACAAATAAAACACACATTTTTAAATTACATCATAATTATAAGAACTTGAAAATACCATCAAATTACAAATTGTAATTATTTTTTATAAAACGTGTACTTTGATGCATTACAAAAAGTGGTACCTAATATGGAATAGTGTTGAAATCATTCACAAACTATCATAATGATGTAGGAAAGGACTTTAATTATACGTATTTATATTTTATAATCAGTTTTGGTAACGTAGATATGCAAATAAAATCCAGTAGTTAAGTCCATTTGCAACATTCACTCACAAACATATCATTTTTTGCACCTGAACATTCAGTGTGACACCATTGTTCACACTCCAACTACTGTATCCACATTTCGCCTCTTCGATCTTCTGAAAACTTTCCATCAGAATAAAAGAAGGTAGCATCTTGGTCATTAGGTCTCATTAGCCCAACCTCTTGCAAATTAGGGTATGTAGAAACATCACTTGAGCTGGATGTTCCGTACTTGCGTCTTACGTGCGACCAATCCACCGTATGAAGGCTGCGTGTTTTGTAGTTTAAGGTTAGTGTCTGTTGTAGAAACCTTCCTTATATTTCTAGAAGAACGTTTAGTACCCTCTTGGTGATTAGTAAACCTAGCCCTAGGTGTCGTTTCTGAGAAACTTGTTGCAATGATCCCTTCAAATGGGCTTTAAATGGCGACGATGTCAAAACTGCAGCTTTCCGTGGAGCTCGTCCTTTTTGTGGGCCTTTCCTTCTAGCCAATTGAGGGATATCTAGCCAATTAAGGGATAGGACTAACTTGTTCTGGTCCAATTACATTGGTTTCTGATCCTTCAATGTGTCCTGTCGGCGCCGGTCTAGTAGGAACTGCAGTGGGATATTCCGTGTCGTCTTGCTGAGCCGCAAGAAAATCTTTGTCTTCAAATACACTGCGACTCACAGGATAAAGCTCTGTTGTTTAAAATCCATTAACAGCAATGGAGCCAGTTTGAACTTTCAAATAAGTTTTGCCAAACCTCAGCTTCAAGTAAACCGAAAAATGCTGCCACATTTTCTTTATTAAATCCCTTAGCTCTGTTGAATGATTTTCCTGTGGGCTTTCTGATTGTGATTACATCTTTGTGAGGCTTGATAAATAAGTCGAGCCACTTGCGACCAGCAGTCTCACTTTGTTTGGAAAATGGATTAGGTATCTCGTTCGCAACTGCCAATTGATATGCTAGCCTTTTGGTATCACGCCTTGTTAAGCCATACAATTTTTTCCCATTATTATTACATAACATACTAACCTTTTTCCAGCTCTGGTGAGAAAACTGGACGTCTGCCTAGGTTCGATTTACTTGCTTGTGCAGGTGTTTCGTCTTTTTTCGATGAAAGACGAAACAAAGTGGTTCGTGGAACATTAAATGCAGTTGCTACCTTCTTATAACCCATTGAACTACTTCTCACTTCTGTTATTGCTTTCCATGTCATCTGCATTCCCCTTCTTTCGTTGTGGCATAGTACTGTCCTTTTTCCGGCAAGACATTATTCTGTAAACAAAAAATGTATATGTGTCCGAACACTTACATATGCTGTACTAAATATGGAATACTATTCCATATTAGGAACATAAAAGTATTCCATAATAGGGACATAACCACTTTGTCATACGAGTCGTGAAAATGGCAGCTCTATATTCATGGGAATTGTTCATTATAACAAACTTATAAAGCTTGAACCTTCTTCTAACCACTCAGTATCTGAATACCAAGTGTAATAGGGATTATACATATTTTATCTACATTTAGTGCTTACCTTGCACAAACTTGTAGAGGATGAGAAACAAAATATCGACTACCGCAGACAAACAACGCATCTCTACTGACCTGCTGTCACAACCAAAATCGGTGGCCTTAAACGCGCTTCTACTCGTCTACCTATTACAGTGCTGTCGCGTGGCAGTTTCTGGAAACCTACGTATTCCATATTAGGTACATATTCCATATTTGGCACACTTCCTCTACTTATCTACTGTAAGTAAAACATCTTCGATGAAACTATAGTTATGTCTTGGCTGTAAAGACAATGTGCATATAATTATGTAAAATATCAGCAATTAAATGACAAAAAATCATAACAACAACCAAACGAGAAACAAAGACTTCTAAGAAAAAAGAAGTACATCACAGTACATAGATTATGATTACTGAGACGAAAGCAATATTACACGGAACAGAGGATAACGACGACCTCACAGGTACGAAACTAGACGACGCAACGATGACACAGAATAACGCAGTGCTTTTCCTTGGGCGTGTTTGTTGCGAAGTATCGGATGCCTCGTTACTTTACTATTCTTGTGTATCACTATTTGTTACTCTGGTGCAGCATAGTGCTACAGTAGCGTATATACTAAATATTGCGTTTAATAAAACAATGTTTGATTCAACATTGCACCAGTATGGCCCAATACAAACGTGAGTCGACTTTATCACATATTTTACCGTGAATTTATTATTAATAATCTCGTATGGAATTAAAATGACGCAGACTTGTATTGTAATTTTAATTTGATTTATTTTTGTAACTCCGAATGATTTTTGTGAGACAATGGGCCTTTCTCACAAATTTTATTGAGAGCGTTAAGGTAATCTGCGTAAAAAAAAAACTAAATGATAGGATGTGAAAATTTAAAATTTGGAGTTGATTTGAGGTAAATACGGGCATTTAAAAACCGTGCATTCAAAACACCCGCGAAAACCCTACGTCACAACATGGCTGCCGCTGCGACGTCATCAGCCGGTAAACAAGAACCTAGTAGTAGGCCAGCAATAGCAGATGCGCCAGTACGATTGTTAAAGAGGGCGTTCGGCAGAATGCTCGACTATAAGTGGTGTTTTGTGCTTATATGATCAACTACGAGCATTCATTCAGTCTCAAAACTGGTTTTTTACTGTCCCGAAATCCAAACAAATACGACCGAATTGGTTCAAAGCTGCGCGCCGAGAAGTAAATGTTTCGATGACCAATACTTTGTACTATTGCGAACATAATTTTGACGTGAGTACAAAATGAATTTGCAACTATTTAGGTTGTATTGAGACGATTTTTTTAAAGCCCAGTTGGACGAACACGTATACATCCAAGCCTGACCTAGTAATCGAATCAAGAACCCATCGCACCAAAGTCGGCCGCTTGCTTAACTAACAGAGCTACGGGATGTCGGCAATTCACTTCACTGCCGCGACCCCTACCAGAGCTTTTAAGGGCTTCGGACCGAGTTTCTTCATTTATGACGATAATTATTTTTAAAAGCACAAATGGGAGCCGATATCGTTAAGCCGATTTGTAACTTTGCTATAGCTGGTTTTAACTACGTATCCAGATATTGTCGAGACAAAATACAGCCTGATGGTAGCTAATTAGTTAATTAACGAAATTTCCTTTTAATTAATAAATTAGCTAATATGTGTGTAACGATGGTCTCGAAAAATTACATTACATAATAAAACCAGTTTACAACAAAGTTACGGAGCAATTTTATGGTATAGAATCTTGTCAGGGCTTAGAAACGTAATATTCCCGAAAGCCTAGAAACCCGCGGTCCATGCCCTCAATAGACGAGACGTCACTAGGTCGTTTAACCATCAGTTTTGCAATGCAAGACTTTTTCACATTAATTCTGAGACCTTTGAGGTTCGGAGAAAAGAGTAAGGAAGGCTATCGTGGTTCGTCAGCGCCAAGATGGTATCAGCGTAGTGTGTCGGCTGCCAGCATCTTTTAACAGGACGCAGTACGCATTCAACACTCGTTCGATATGCCTGTATCGAACTGAGTCCTGTGCGAGGATTTCTCGTGGAAGGTGGATCGTGAACACGATCACGACACAGACCCAGGTATGGATCCATCGATGAGTTTTAGTTGGTGCGAATTACTAAAAGAAAATTAAAAAAACTACTTCAATAATTGTACAACGCAACGAGCCACGACACTTATTTTGCGTGATCGTCTACATTTTCCCCTACAAATATACCATAACCAATGACATTCAGAAATGGTATATCACCGAGTTCACTTATAAGATATTTACATAGTATACATTTGAGTTTGAGGGGGGGGGGGATTTAAGGGTAAGACGGATCACCACTGACCCCCCCCCCCCCCCCGCCTTTTAGGATCCGTCTCTGCACGGACTGAATACTAACACAAATGAGAAATGACGTGACGGCTCATTTGATACGGTCGCTTATTAACTGCTCAGACTGTTAATATCAGTTCCGTGTCTGTTTGGCTCATGCACATTACGGCCGTTTTCCTATTGGCCTGGCTGCCGGCTAGCAAGGCATAGGCTACACCTTGCGCTGATTGGCTGTAGGCGTCTCCGCCATGTTATTGGCTAGTGACGCCATTTTGCTGGTGTGTGTGTGACTGAGTATGCCGTCGTGCCGACTATTTCACTTCTGTATTCCCAAATATTCTGTGGTCAGAAGATGAAACGTGTATTTTTCGGTGCGATGCCCCGCAGCTTGTACGGAATGAGAATTCTATTGGACACTCGTTGCTATACATGTGGACCGACTGTACTCTCTCCACAGAGACGGTGAAGAAGAATTTCGCGAGTCATGTAACAGTTATCCATTTTTTTCTCCAACGTTCGTAGTGGATACCGGGTAGCAGAAATGACTAGAGACGGGAAAAATTCGCGTGTTCACTGACGTGTAAGCTAGTCTTCAAGAATATGTGTGTACTCAAGCAAACAACAGGTGTTCGTGGGCTGATCGCTGACACAGTAAAACGGGCCCGCAATTAGTTACATTTTTATCATTGGCTCATCGACTTCAAGACAGTGCCAAATAAGTCAGCGGCCAATTGTGAAAGTAGCAAGAACTTACTGTTCCTAGAATTCTAGCTTGTGCCGGAAAGAAAACGCGAATTTTTCAGGTCTCTAGAAATGACATAGGCAGTCTGAAAATATTGTAACAAACTGTAATTTGTCGTGTTAGTGTTTGCTTTAACTCTTAAATGTGGAATTTTATGTGACATAGCATTGGCCACTAGCCTGTCCCGTGCAATTACAGATATTTCTGCAAGGTATCTGTGTGGAATGTTTTCGAAAATAATTATTTTTATATTTTAACATGCGAGTTTTTTCATAGATATCACGTACACGAGAAGGGTCCGCGGTGGTCGAGGGGTCAGACCTCTCGCCTCCCACCAAGGCGATCCGGGTTCTATTCCTGGCGGGTTTCGGTCCCCGGATTTTCGCATGTGGGAATCGTGTCGGGCGATGCCGCTGGTCGGCGGATTTTCTCAGGGATCTCCCGTTTCCCCCTCCCGTTTTCCCCTCCCGTTTTCCCCTCCCGTTTTCCCCTCCCGTTTTCCCCTCCCGTTTCCCCCCTCCCGTTTCCCCCTCCATACTCGCATCATGTCATCCTTCACCAGCGCTAAAGACCTCGATGTTAAGCGTTGACCAAAATCTCTCACTCACTACGTATACGATTAAATCTTGCGGCGTGTAGCGGTGGTGTATGTAATTACGAAAATCACGTTAGTAATTTAGACAGCTATAAATTGAGCGAACTTGGAGATAAAGACGCAAAAAAAGAATTAGCTGTCAATAGATGTCAATCGGTGATTTTTAATTAGTTTATTTAGAGCATATGCTGATTATAACCTAGTGTAGCCTATTGGGCTGTAACCAAAACTGAGGTTCATTAGCCTATACGAGGGAAGACAACTGGAGACAGTGGAAGATCGCAAGGATATTTCGTGCAGCGGTTTGCGTCTTGCATGATTGGAGATGGTTATATTTAAATACGAATCACGACGGTTCAGTAGCGGGGCACCAGAGTTGTCATTGGCTCAGTCAGATGGCGACACACCAATAACGACAGAAGAACGTCAGATGTTGACATGTTATTTTGAAGCCTAGCAGACAGTCAACTTTTCCCACGATAAATCAGTTTCCTTTACTAGCCCTATAGATATGATGGTATGCCGCGAAAATTGTTTGTGCCTACATACCCTTGAAAGCCCTATAGTTTCTTTCAACATACATGATTGGGTGATATACGTCTGACACAACGTAGATGTCTGCAGACTTATAATAGGCATCAATATTACAATAAGGGGATTCTAATTGGCTCAGTCAAATAGGGCAACAGCTCTACGTACAAGAGTAATCCCGTCGTCTTTTCATAAGCTGAACGTGCGTTGAAACCCAGCAAATAGTCAAGTTTTCCCGCGATAAACCATAATCTCTACCTATATGCGACAGTGTAGGTTTGAGGCCGACCTTCTTCCAGATTACAAGAACGTAAATACTCTTTAGGTTCCACGCGTTAACACTCCCGTGATAATTGACAAGATTTCCAGTTAGCGTCCACACGATTTGACTCTTTCTCGCTTCACCTTAGTAATGTTTTTTTGTACAGTAAACAGTTCTTCACGCCTAAATTGAGGATGTCCCCGGGATTACCTTAAAGTATTATAGTTTGTGAGAATTATACGTAAATTAAAAAAAACACTGATATGACGCACATCAACAACGCGTGGTAATGTAACCCATTATTAGGGCCATTAACTTTTCGTGAATTTTGCCCCAGTTTGTTTCAGTGCCTTACGTGCACATCTGCAATTCTGCTTCACAGTTATTGGCAGCGTGTCTATGCGAAGAGCCGTATGTCATTTGACTGAGCCAATTACAATAACATTCATTCAACGCCACACGTCAGTGATTTGCCGGAAGATGCCCAAGGCTCGTGAGAGCTAAAATATCCAATCACTGACCACGAAGCAGAACTGCAGGTGTGCACGTAAGATACTGAAACAAAGTGAGGCAAAATTCTTTTCGCAAAAAACAAGGGTCCCTATCAATAAGCAGTGTATGCTTTAGTTATCAGGATACATACACGACATGAAATTCCAAAACTGGAATCTGGTCAGATAAATCAAGGAACAAACAGAAAATAAATGAATTAACAAAAATCTAAAATGAAACCTAAATTGACATGCGGCACAACGGTGAGACGAAACAAAACACAAATATATCAGACACAAACAGAAAAAAACAACAAACGACACAAACGATGAGACGAAACAAAACACAGTAGTTTTCCAGACAGTCAGTATTAACAACGTTTCGGGAACTGGAATCTGTTCCCGTCATCGGGTAGACATACAGGGTTCAGGAACACGAGTGAGACTGATAATTTGAGGGTAGAACCCCGAGATACGTGATAGTTAAAACATCCAGATACTGACTATGAAACAGAACCGTAGATGTGTTCATAAGGCACTGAAGCAGATTGGGGCAAAATTGCTTTCGCGAAATTGTTATGGCCCTACCCATTATGTTTAACAACACGTGCATCATATTTTCAGCTGGCTAGCTCATCTCCTGATTAAAATCTGAATTTTATTCATGTATTTTGATTTTTTGCAGTGTGGTAGGAATATAAAAATATTGAATTTGTAAAGCAACGCATTTGTGACAACTCGTTTAAATTTCACTCATAGTATTTCGTTTAAAACATTTCAGTACTTTTGTGTGATTTTTGCAACAGCTTTTTCCGAGTTGGACAGAACTTTAATCGGAGAAGAGCTCGAGGCAATCACGTACGAGCTTATCTACGTGATAATGAATAAGAAAGTGTATCATCTGATAGATGGTTCGGTACAGAGTGTAAAATTTCAAATGATACGTCATCTACTTAGTCATAGTCTAGCCGGACATAACTACACAAAGTACAACACTTACATGAATACCACTACGTTGAATAATTACTTTACAAAGTAGGCGTAGTAATACTAATAACGTGAGTAAAGATAGAGCATAAAATTATATTTGGCTACGTCATCTTCAGTCAGTCAGATCGTTGTTTTTTGGACGGAGACTAAGGTAGGTATCTATAAAAGACTTCCGAATGATAACCAACTGCTATCCCCATAGAGAAAGCATTGGTGAGCAGTTGGTTGTCATTCGAAAGCCTTTTATAGATACGGGCCTAAGCCGTTAAACGGGATCCTTACCGCGCAGACCATTTCCTATAATGTGCTAAATTTTCATTTTGTAAAATTATGTAACATTTCTGGCAATACTAAATTAACGTAGCTGCGAAGGGTATCTGAAATTTCAACGCAATGTAAAGGAAAATGGGATATAAAATTATACATATAATTATTAAATGCTGATTCATGTGAGAGAATTCATTTTGCTTATTGTTTCGAGAGATTATTGGAATAATTCTGTCTCTGCAGTTACGTATCAGGGCATATTTTGTATTCTTTAATACGTACATTTACTTACGTAGTCAACAAAGGGGTAAAACGCTTTTTCTTTCGATGATATTCAGCCCACAAGACTGCGAAAGTTAATACAAAACTGTGCTTAGAAATAACGTCAAACCACACAGTCTCTTCGTGTCATTCAGAAACAATTCTTGCAAAAATATATATCGTTGATTTTTGTCCATTGCCGTAAATATGCAGGGGTGGCAACAAAATTTAATAAAATTAAATAATTGCTTCACTACGAAACAAGCGTTGAATGTTTTCATTTGTATTATTTATAGTAATTGGTTTAGGTTTCATATTATATATATTCTTCTTATATTTAACTTTTTGCAGTTCTCTTATACATAAATTACATTTTCCAGTTTATTCGCTGTAGTTTCTTATTGAGGTCTATGTTTTTAGTCTTATAATCACATTCTTTCACCGTACCATACAATATTCTTATTATTATAATAATACACCTTTGGTACTAAACTTAAACGAAAAAGTAAATAAAAGGCTTGTAAAATTTTATTGTGCTGCTAGTCGTGTTAGTCATTTTTGATTCTCGTTAAACGCTACTCTCACGAGCAATCAGGCCTACCATATATTGCAGGGTTGCAAAGATATTTAAACTGGATTAATTTAAAGTGGATTTTTCAGTTAGAGCATTCTGGTTCAATTAACTTTTTAACCACACGTCATTTGAGCGAAAGTTTTAAATATTAAATGTGTGCGTGTGTATCTTTATGTGTTTACATGTATGCATATATATATATATATTGGAGAGAGAGAGAGAGAGAGAGAGAGAGAGAGAGAGTGTGTGTGTGTGTGTGTGTGTGTGTGTGTGATTGCTTGCTCTTGGAAATGGCTAAAAGGAGAATCCAGTGAATTTCTTTCTGAACAAGATTGTTACAGATAGAAGCTTATTGGAAACCGGTAGAACATAAAGGAAAAATATAATTGGCTTGTGCTGCTCTACGTATTTACAAAGAGATGTTATACTAATATTGCCACAAAGAATGCAGATAAAAAAATATTATTTTGTTCCGGGAAATCAAAAATTTTCTTTTGAGGCACAAGGGTGGTTTGAAACGGTACGTCTTATAGGCTTTGTGGATATAGCGTTACGTTAAGGAAAGATATAAGAAACAGATTTAGTAGAGGTTAACAGAATCCGAATCATAGCGTGGTTGAACAGTGGCAAAACACTCCCCTCGCATTCGGTAAGACCTGGGTTTGGTACCCGGCTCCGGCCATCCTGATTCTGTATGCTAAAGTTTTCCTAAATAATGCCAGGAATGTTCCTTAGAAAGGTCCTGGCAGAATCCTATCCTTTTTTTTCTTGTGTACCACTACCACGGTCTTGTAGTCGGTCTACGGTGCGAGAGGTCTTGGGTTAGATTCCTGGTTTGGGCATGGCTGTTTTGTTGTCTCTTCTCCTCACTTCTCCATCAACGGGCCTTAAGGGGCCTGACTAGACAGGCTGCGTTTGAGTGTGAAACAGGTGCCACTAACCGACGTATTAATACGTTATCACCTCTCCGTGTAAGCTACTCAAATGGCGTGCAGTACTGTGCTATTATCTGTTTTTCCTATGTGACTTTGAGAGGTGACCCCGTTATTTTATTTATGGGCAGCGTAGTTCAAAGTCTGACGCTTGTTTCTATAGTTATGGTTTTCGAAACCGATTTTTAATTCTCCAGATATGGGAGTCTGTAAAAAAAACATTTTTTGGCTGTTTTGAGGGGCCAGACAATAACATTTTTAATAAACGTGCCGAATTTTTAAATCTATGGTGACATAGTTTGAAGTGCGTGTTCTTATCGTAGGTATACAGATATAATTTGCTTTAAATAGTTTCGTCAAAGAGAGAATTGCCGTACCTTGCTGCAAATCATTTGAAGGGCAATTAGGGAAGACCCTTACGGGTGTTCAAGCGGGAAAAAATTACAATTTTATATTTGTATGAAATATTGTTAGTTTTATAGACGTTACTTGGGAGTCCATTCTCTTACGTAAACAAATGAGCTCAACCAGTTTTCCTATAATGGCATTTCAAAGTCAACATTTGCATATTTTTACTTCATACAAAACTTGAAAACCAGTGAACTTAATGAAATGTTAAAAAATCACATCAAAAGCAATTATCACAGTCTACAGCTATTAGTAGGGCCACGATTTTGTCGCGAAAAGATTTTTGCCCCACTTTGTTTCAGTGACTCACGTGCACATCGTCAGTTCTGTTTCAAGGTTATTGGCAGCGTGTCTTTGTTCAGACACGTTTCTCATTTTACTGCACCAATCAGAATAAGATTATTGTGAGTCTGTACGTCTATAATTTGCCAAGGCAAGTGAGAGTAAAATCACCCAACCAGAGACGATGTAAAAGAGCTGCAGGTGTGCACATGACGCATCGAAACCAAATGTTGCAAAAATCTTTTCGCCATAAAATCGTGGCTCTAGCTATTAGCATATAAGAACCTATTACAAAAAAAAATTGTATTTAAAAAGAAATTTCAAATGTTTGTTAATTTTTGTGGTACTCTTAGTGTTTTTTTTGGTGGCCTACAAAAATATTTTATAGTAGGATTATACATGGTTCAAGCTGTAGACTGTGAAATGTAGTTTTGGGGTGATTTTTTCCCCTTCATTTTATTGTGTATATTGGTTTTCAAGTTTTGTATTAAGTAAAAAATGCAAATTTTGACTTTAAAATGTCATTGGGGGAAAATTGGTTGAGCTAAATTTTTTTCATAAGGGAAAAATAAACTTTCAAGTAATGTCTACAAAACTAAGACTATTTTAGACAAAAATAAAATTATCAATTGTCCCCACTTGAACGCCCTTAAGACTTCCTTGTTAAAGGTTTATAAAAACCCTCTCATCTCACCTTAACGCACCACGGTCCTATGCTGTTCGAGGGCATTTAAGGCGTCCAAATAAATAAATTAATTAATAAATTACCGACTGTCATATAATCTCACTCTCCCATTATATAGTACCTGACACGATCCAGAAATGACGCTACTCTATTTGATGTTGAGTAACAAACTCGCCAGCTTGTCGCATCCACTACGCTGGTTCTTTCAGCATAGCAATTTCATCTTACTTGAGGCTCTGTATTCTGTTACTGACATAAGCACGTGTTAATTTTAGCGGTAGTATTGTGCGGTCCCATGTGGTGGTAGGATACATTCAGCCTCCTGTCCAATTAGTAACAGGTCTCTTCTCCCGGGATCAGATGTTGTCAGATAACAGGGCTGATCAACTTGTCCCTCCCTAGCGCCGACTGGCGAGATTACAGCGGGCCCTGCCTTGCTGCCTCCTATAGGTTGTTGGCGATGAAGTGTGCGCTTTTGTCAACCACCTTGTTTCAATAACAATTAAAAATCTATATTTATTGTGACTACTGTACAATATATACAATTCGATTATTACGTAGGTTGCTTTGTTTATATAAAAACGTGGCAGGAAACTGTGAATGGAAAAAAGCAACAAAGGTTTTAAAAGTACTTTATCCCGAACTACCTATATATATATATATATTTATATTTATATTTATTTATTTATTTATTTAGAGATGAAGATATATCGCGAAAAAGTGTTGTGCCAACACACCCTTGAAAACACTGTAGTTTCATGTGACATGTATGATTGGGTTATATACATCTGCCACGACGTAGCTGCCTGCAGACCAGTAACAGGCATAAAATATTACAACAACGGGATTCTTATTGGCTCTATCAAATAAGGTAACAGCTCCGTGTACAAGCGAAAGCCAGTAATATTGTCAAAAACTGAACGTGCGTTGAAACCCAGCAAACAATCAAGTTTTTCCGCGATAAACCATCATATATATATTATATGTATATATTATATATATATATATATATATATAATTGCATGTCTGTGACTGCCTGTCCGAGCACGGCCAGTTTACTGCTGAGGCTTCGTCTAAAAGTAAACAGCTTTGTTAGTTAAGAAATAACATGCGTATCTTAAAACGTTGAGCTACCTCGAATCTCGAAGGGAACAACCATCATGTCCAGATATTAAATTAAAAAAATATTATACAACGAGCTCATGTTTGGTTTTCAAGTACTAGAGTGCACAGTATAAAAGTTTTCTTTACAGAGGAGGAAGTTTTTATTTTACGTTATTTAGTTTATGGTAAATAAGTCTTGCCTTTGCTGTTTAGAAAACTCATGTTCTGTATTACTACGTTTTTCCATAAAGAAATTTCTCTGAAAATAGTATAAGTTATTTTGCAGCAAAGATAATATTTTTAAACAGGAAGCTTGTGTTGAAAATGCAACTAATTTCACCATAAATATTTCTACATGACTATCTTAATTGTAACACAATTTTTGGCATAGTTACTGTAACCTTTAAACAAAAATTATGTTTGCTCAAAATTACTTATTTGTTGTAGCTCATAAACAACAGTTGTCTATACAGTAACACATATTTTGGTGTAGAAAATATATATTTTATAGAGAGTAGGTGCTACCACAGCAAAGAATTTCTTTCTATGAAGTGTTTCGCACACGTTTAGGTAAAATTAGGTTTTCTCCTCATTTATTTCTTTCTCTAATAGGATGAGGTGACACTGTTTTGCAACAGTGGACTCGCGTTCAGAAGGACACAGATTCTATTCCCGGTCCGGCCTTCCTAAATTCAGTTTTCCGTAGTTCCCTGAAACAACACAGGATAATGTTGCTGAGAAGATTCTCACTACATGTCATGGCAGTTTTCTCCCCCATTTCTCCTCCAATTGTGTAAGTGATTCAGTCTCTAATAACGTCGATGTCGACGAGACGTTAAGGTGGAAGTACTTGCCTGCACAATGTGCATATTTCGTTACAAACTGCATAAAAATTATAAAAATCTTCAATATAATATTTTTTGAGTTGTGCGTGAAGAAGGATGTTTTATATTTTGCAACGCAACAAAATAATTTCAAAGGACTTAGGGGGAAATGCAATTCACGCAATTTCTTATTTCAAGTTTACTCACAACCAGTGACCTACTGCCACAGTTTTCAACTGGAGATACTGTAATATAATTTTTATTTTTCTGGTATGTAACATTGTATGTAACATTGTAGAATTTATATAATGCAATAGAAAAATTAATAAGTTTTTATTGCTCTCTTTCTTAAGATATTTTAACGTAAAACACTTCGTTTGAAAGACTCGGCTTTAAAATTGTTCCATTCAGAATTGATTTATTTTAAAATCCTTTCAGTCACAGTGTTACTTACAGAGGACGTTGCTGTGCTCAGAAGGAAACCAGGCTACGACAAAAGCCGTATACAAATATGTAAAATATATGGCATAATTTGTCAGTGAAATCGTTACATTAGTTAGTAATATATACAGCCTATAACATTGTGCACTACACACATAGGCCTTACATATCCTTCGTTGGTTACTAAGTATTAGTGAACAGTGAAGAAATGAACGTACAGCTCCGGCCACATAAATTCCTTCTTTGCAACCGCTGAATCTGTAAAGTCTTGTATGACTTAAAGGTTTAATACTCTCTTACTCGGGGTCGTCTAGTGTGTGATATAACGACTATGTTCTAATCAGGTAAGAAACACAGGTTGCGTGTACTAGAATTCCACGCGTCTGCCTAATGGATCCGTGAAATGAAGGGGTGTCTCGTTATATGCACGGGTTCCTCGGATATGAGCGAGGGGGTTAACGTCAGTGCCAGCAGGTTAGTCCGCCCGTACAAAAACCACTGCAGTGACCTGGTTGTATACGCGTTACCCCGCCCGATGCGCAAACAACGAGGTCCGCATTAAGCCGTCAACGTCACAGCCTCGTATCCTCTGGGCGGATCCTTTCTACCTTCCGCTGACGTCGCACATCCCCTCCTCACGGCCACTGCGTCGCTCTGATTGGCGTCCACGATCCCCCAATCAGACCTGCTTCACCTGAGAACATAATGACGAGCACGGGTGTGGTACTGCCCGTGGCGGTGGGGGTGGGATATTATCCCTCTGACAGGTGTGCTACGTCACAAAAGATTATAACTGACGTCGTAACGCGCATTTCGGTAGCAAATACTATACGTGTAAAAATATTCGTTTTAATTCCATTAATTTTTCATCGAATATATGCGGAATAAATTTTTGACCGGTACCCCTTCGGTTGCATAGTTTTACCTAATGCCATTAAATAAACAACCGAAATAAAATACTGTTGAATTAAACTATGTATTTTAAAAAAACTGGATTTAACGTTCTCTAGCCGTTAATATCACAAACTCAAAATTTTGTATTTATTGACATATTAGAATAATTAAAAAATGAGATCGCCAAGTGCATGAAGAAAGCATTTGTGCATTTTTGCGCAACTTTGCGACAAAAACTGATACCGAAATTTAAAAAAAAATTATCGAAATTTAGTTAATGGACGCTACTTATTCCCGAGCAGTATTTCAAGCGCAGTAGTAAGGAACACAGCTATGTAAATGTTGTTTTTATTTCACTTTGGAACGGTAAGGAAAGAGGGAAAGAACTAAAAACTATAAAATTCAAAAGTATCAAAGAAAAGTGGAAGTACTCTGTCACAATCTCTTTGATATCACGCAAGACAAGATTTAATTGGCATGCTATAAAATATGCAAATTTTATTCCAAGGAAAACATAAATTTTTATCAAAGAAAATTTAATGTAATTTCTTTATTAAAAGTTATATTATAAATAGATGATCTGTTTTATATTTTTCCACTACTTTGAGTTTTGTGTTTCGTTGGTAAGCAATTCTATGCAATCAATTTCTTTAGTTAAATGAATGAGTTTTTTTTGTTTAAGAATCAAGCTATAAATACACCAAACGCGTTGTTACCTCCTAGCGACGATATAGGGGCCTGTTGTTTGTGCTGTATGTGGGTTACTATGTCTCTGTGCACTCCTGCAGCTTGTTTCATGGTTATAGATTGGATGTATTTTTTTTTACTGCCAGCGTCTTGGGATTATATCCGCGAAGTTGCAGACAACCTCGTTCTGATTGGTACAGTCAAATGAGTGACGCCTCTGCACAAAAACACACTGCCGATATCCATAAAGTAAAATTGAAGGCACTGAAACGAAGTGGTGCAAAATTCTTAGCACGAAAACTTCAGGTCTCTACCTATATCACATGAAACTAAATATAAAATGTGGCCGTTTTCTTTTTCGTAGGAAAAAACTTGTGCATGGTGACTTATATTCCACGTACATTAGGAATATACACTTTGTGTGTGTGTGTGTGTGTCTATATATATATATATATATATATATATATATATATATATATATATATATATATATATATATATATATATAACCATGACATCAAAGGTGTTTGTAATTGACAAAGTATATTTTAATATTGTGGTTGGTTACATCATCATGACTAAATATATCCGTCCGCCACGTGTAAAACTTTATATTTTAAAGATTAGTCGAAAACAAACTGTTTGGACTGTGAGGTCAGTAGAAACGTTTGCCTACAAGTGCTAACCTTTTTCCCAGTATCAGCTATAATACCTTTTAAACAAAAGGAAACTAATTTTATGTTAACATAACACTTTTGTTAAAACGTTGATAAAGTTCGTGGAACCGTCAGTGTAATATAATGCCAAAGTTCCTTGTTTTGACGTGCACACTGTATCAAATGTTGATTTCAGAAGTGTGACCCAGCTAGTGGCAAAATGAACACGTGTGTCACTCACTCACTCGTAGAAGTAACATCATTTGGTGTTGCTGTCTATTTAGATCAGGTGGGAGCAGGTGCGTACAACTATTGCTTTTATTGAATATGTCTATGACCTTGTTAAAGTGTTTTTTTGTTGTATATTTGAAACATTCGTATTAGCTAGGTGGATTTTATGCCATGGCGTGGCATGAAGTTACACATGCCTGCATAGCTAATCTGCTGAGATAGTTTTGTTTCTGGGGGAAAAAAAAAACAATATATTTTGGAATCATACAGATATGATCTTCTCTTGCATGGTTTAACCGAATAATGTTTTAAAGTAAGCGGTTATTACTGTTCTACATTGTACAGGTTGTTCGGGAATTATTGGTAGTAAATTGAATGATTGGTAGATAACGCAAAATCCGGCATTTATTGTCAGTGAACTTTGTCCGGAAATGACACCCTGCAGAGTTGCAGGAGCAAATATTTGAGCGCATAATTGAAATCCGCGCCCCGAGGCGTCAATCTGTTGGCTGGGAGTATGAGCGAAAGCGGGCTAGTGGAGTAAATATCAAGAATCACAACTCATCACTAGGGCCCGGTAGTTTTCGCGAAAAGATTTTTGCAGCACTTTGTTTCAGCGCCTTACGTGCGCACCTGCATCTCTGCTTTGTGGTCAGTGATTGGATGCCGTAACACCCAGCGTCTGGAAGTTAAACCCGCAAATCACATACGTGATTTGTCGCAGTTATCCGTGTACTGATTGGCACAGTCAAATGAATAACAACTCTGCACAAAAACACACTGCAAATAATCATGAAGTTGAGCTGCAGGTGGGCACGTAAGACATTGAAACAAAGTAGGGCAAAATACTTTTCGCGAAAACTACCGGGCCCTGCTCATCGTGTACCGGCTATACTTAATGAGTTTAGACGTGTAGTTTATTAATGAAAAATGTTTCTAGAGACGATAGAATTTGTCCTAACCTAAACTTACTTAAAATAACGTAACAAATAACTTTGTAGGACTACTTATGAAATATGCTGTTAGGTTAGAGTAGTTTAGGTAGATAACCTAATTTAACCCTTACTAACCGAACCAATTTTTACGTAGGACTATTTCTAACATATATATATAAACATTTGTCATTTTTAAATTTTACCTTTAAAATCAATAGTTTGACCGGTAAACAATGAGTAGTGATTCTTGATATTTACCCGTAATGGAAATATGGGTATTGCGGGTTGCAGAGATCTAGGCGCTTGTGTTTGTAAATAAAGTAGCTGTTGGCCATTGTTACTAAACAAGTCAGGCAATAACGGTATACATTTGACTACTTTATAAATAAATACAAACAGGAACGCTACCATTGATGTACGGGACAATTTTTCCATGCCTACTATCTTAACACTATACATCAGCGTGGTAAGTTTGCGATTTTTTTTTTCAGTGTTGCCCTAGCTCACGTCCCGGCGAACGACGCCATCAGTGGCCATGTAGCCTTGTTATATAGGTCAGCTCGCTCTCAATTGACTGAAATAACCTCCGATGTATATTATACAAACCTTGCCGCGCGCGCAGCCCTGTCTGCCGGCTGTTCGTAGCAGAGATGTTCGTAACAGTATGTGTGTATTTTTAATGTACGTGACTAGATCTATGTATAATGGATTAACGTCGTTGCTCCGTGTACGTTATACTGGATGTTGAAAAATGTATGTTAATATTTTGGGAGGAATATTCTTCACATATAGAAAAAAAGTGAACATAGATAAAAAAAAAACGCACAGTTTTTGCACCAGATCACAGAACGTTAAGTTCACACGGACTGGATCATGTTAATTTGAAATTTTACATCGTATAATGTGTACCGTTCATTTAAGGTCGTTCAAGTGGGGAAAAATTATGATTTTATGTTTGCATAAAGTAGGGTTAGTTTTCTTTACTTAAAGAGTACATTTTCCTATTACGAAAAATTTTTAGCTCAGCCAATTTTCCAATGATGGCATTTCAAAGTAAAAATTGGCATATTTTTACTTCATACAAAACTTGAAACCATACACATAATGAAATGAAAAAAAAATCACATCTTAACTACATGTCACGGTCTACGGCTTCGAAGAATATAAAATCACATTATATCATTTTTGTAAAAAAAATGGTTAAACTAACAAAAAATTAACAAATTATTGAACGTTTTTATCACAAAAATTGTTTGTAATGGGTTTTTACGTACTTCAAGCAGTAGCTCGGGGCATGTTAATTATTTAATTTTATTTGTATTGGTTTTCAGGTTTTGTATGAAGTAAATACATTAAATTTTGACTTAGAAAGGACATTATTGGAAAACTGGCTACGCAATTTTTCTTTTTTGCAAGAGGAAAATGTACTCCCAAGTAATGGTTATAGAACTAACGCAATTTCATACAAATATAAAATTGTCACTCGAACACCCTTAAATACGACTCATGTCGGGGTATGTAGATGCCAATAATAGTGAAGATGATGGCATTTCACGGCAACGTGATTCAGACTGTGCGCTAGCATGTAGTGTTCGTATAACAATTTTGTGTTTATATACATGAGTCGACGGCCTGCGTCATTGGCAGGTGAAACACGAATAGGGCGCCGGATATTCCTTAGCGCTCTTCTCTGCACGCTCCCGGAGATAGCTGTCTTCGGATGTCTTCTGGCGGCTCACACACTTTGCGGTGCCGACAACAGTCCTCACCAGTCTGGGTGTAACTGAGAGGGAACTTGGCTTGGCCTCCTCTACAAAATTATTTAGGCACTCTTTATAGCCCTTCTACGGTACTTTAAGAGCGCTGGATATTTCAAAGCTTTAAGAGGTACATATAACAAACGGTCGTGGAGGTTAGCCAAGTCTTTACACAATTTGTTTTAACGTAGAATACGTATAGAGATGGTGGTTTATCGCGGGAAAACTTTACTGTTTGTTAGGTTTCTACGTTAAGCTTATGGAAATGTTACATGCTTTAGCTTGTGCGTAGAGTTGTTGCCCTATTTAACTAAGCGAATAAGAATCCTGCCATTGTAATACTTGATGCCTATTATTGGTCTGTAGACAGCTACGTTGTGTCAGACGTATCACATCCAGTCATACATGTCGCAGGAACTACAGAGATTGGCACAAAACGTTTTCGTGACACACCATCATCTCTAGGAACTGTCTAGTCTTCAGGTTGAATTTTTGTATAAATAATTAATAACGAACATGGTGAGTTCTCAGTGTGGTAGTGGCAAATGGCGACAGTCTTATTTGATGGAGACCTGCGAGGTTTATAAGGCGACGTAGTAGCATTGGCAGGATAACAGTTTCGACTGCTCTACAACTAGCTATAGGTCATTCGAGATAAAGTGAGCACTAAAAATTTTACCTTTGAAAAATATCACCAGTCGTTACTGCATATAATTCAACATTAACTATAGTCCCCTTACTGCTTGTATGGTTGGCATCGAAATTACGCAATATAGTTCCGCGTGTTTTTTCTATTTAAATACAGCAATACCTAAACAAAATCAACTGAAATCAACAAAATTGTATTTTGCATAATAAATAAACTTTTTTTTTTTTTTACTAAACTGTATCGATTCATGCAGATTGCACAATTTATCTTACACGCGCAAACATCAAGTGATGTGTCAAGAGAGGTTAGACATTTACCGTCGTTTGCCGTTACGCGCGGAAACATACGAATTGGCTGAAAATAGTACTTTAGCAGGGCTTTTTTAGTGCTCACTTTATTAAACGTATGATGGGCAATCTTATTCCCGTAAGTACTACATCACCCTAGGTTATACTGGACTACCGTGTTAGTTATCTTCAAGCATTCTAAAACTACGCTAGATGGAGGTCGTCGTAACATTTCGTTACTTCCGGAGACATCATTCCCGGGAAAATTCATTGCCACGGAAGAAAGATAATTATACTAGCGGTCAAAAATAACAGTATTGTATTAAATTAGACAGTTATGAAAACTATTGTAAATTCACATAATTACAAAACTTAACACTAATCTGAATTTCAAAATGAAATACATAATATTTAAGTGGTGAAACCATAGGCCTATATGTTGTCCTATCCAGAAGGCAGCATAATTATGTTTCTGAATATTGTAAATAAATAGTCCTGAAATTAATTTATTGAAGAGAGTCTGAAATCTGTTTTACTACTGTATTGCAATCACTGTACAAGTAATCAAATATTTTTTACAACCTTAACTAATTTTACATTGGATGGACTGTGTAGACATTTATAGCGTACTTTATGCGTTACTTTTCATGGCCCTCTGTGTTCTGTTTCCGTGGATGTTAGCTGGTACATTTTCTTGTTATCAGGAAGCCTGTGTTACGTAGCTATGTCTGTTTCTATGGCCTATAAACGTTGATGAACCGCAGACCATTCTTGACGATATTTTCCATGCCGTAAGTGGTAAACTTCGTGTTGTTTGTAACTGTATTGTCACTTAAATGTCATGATCTTCGAAAGAGCTGTGTGAAAGGAGTGCATAACTGTATGTAGTTTTTTTAAAGAACTTACTCTATTGCTATGTAGATGTCATCTGCATCGAAATGGAGTACGTAAGAAAACTACATCTTGTAACTTTAATTTTGTTTCTCCCTCTCTGTGTCTACCAACTTGCATTGTGCTTGATGTACTGCTGTAGTGCTTCTGCTGGGATGGTGTAAAACTAGAACGCGTGTAAATGGTAATAGCGAGCTCACTACGAAGGTATATTATTCGAGGAGAGTGCAAACTGGGTCGCTGTAGAAATGAAGTTTGCCCGTGCTTGTCATAACATGGATGAAGCCGCGTCACGCGGGAATCCTGAGTTGGGGTTCACGTCGGTAAAACTGCATGGAAACTAATAGCAGAGGAGAACAGTTGGATGTAAAAGACAAGTGTTCGATGCGGGTTTTCAAACAAGAACGAGAACAGACTATGTGCTTCCGTGCTCATTGTACGTTTCGTCGGTGGACGGACCCCAAATAGCAAACATCAACTGGCCCACTTGTGCAAATCTGATCGTGATAAGCAGCCCATAGGTAGTAAACATTCGGAATGCATCCGTGACCACATGTGACATACATTATGCATAATCAAATCACGCACACACTAGGCCTAACCACAAGTAAACCACAATCATTCTTACTATACTCAGTGGGTTAGTTTGCTTGTGAACCGTATACTGAAAGATGACAGTCTTTTTAAACTAAATTGCTCACGTTAAAATTACTTCAGTATAATTACAAACATATTTACTGACATGGCCTGATCGACAACCATTCTAGCAAAAGTAGACGATCATAGCGAACGTTGGCCAGCTGGAAAATGATTGTATTTTCTACTAGGGACGATTCATAGTATTGGCCATATTGCAATTCTCGCTTGTGAACCTTGTTTACAACTCGCACTTAAGTGTATTCACTGGTATAAAATGATGATTGTATATTTTCATGAAATATTGGTAGTTAGTGGACGGTACTTGTGAATACAGTTTCCTCTTACAAAACAATTTTAGCTCGCATAATTTTCTCATAACGGTGCGTAAAAGTTAAAATTGGCATGTTACGCTGCCATGAAAATAGTGCATACTAATTGACTTACTCAAATGAAACAATTCGCAGTGAAATGCATTCTATGGGCTACGTAACCTGACATTCATAAATCCACAACGTAATATTTTCAGGCCTTAAAAAATCGCAAAAATACAGAATAAAAGTTGCTAATTCAACAAATTCTTTTTTATAACAAAAGTTGTTCGCTGTAAGTTTTTCTAATAAATGGTTACGTAGCCCATGGCATGTTATTTCACTGGTAATTATTTAGTTTATGTTAGTCAAAAGGATTGCACTATTTGCATGACAGCGTAACATGCATATCTTGGCTTTGACGCACCGTTACGAAACTAACTAAGCAAGAAAAAATTGTTTAGTAAGAGGAAACTGTACTCACATGTATCGTCCACAAAACTAATACTGTTTCGTAAAAGTAAAAAAAAAAAAATATTAAACGCAATTGAACACCCATCTATCCATAATTTATACTGCTATCGCGATGATTATTTTTTTTTTATTCTTAAACGAGAACAGGTACCAAAAAACTATTGCACAGTTTTGTTTAAAATTGTTTTACTTTATTTACGAGACAAAAATTATATATGTGTTAAACTAGTGCATTAAGGGGAATTTCCTTAATTACATAATTAGCTTAAACACTTGTGTATTTTGTCTTGAAAAAATAATTAGCCATCGGTGATTCGGAATTAAGTGAACACTAAAAAAACCCCCTAATTAATTTCTGTTTCTGCCAGTCTATTTCTTTCTGCCTAATGTAAACATAAATATTACCACGTGCTTTTACTTACATAAGCTTGTACAATTTTTATGTATATTAGGCTACACTGATTCGATAAAAATGTTATCTACAATATTTACACATCAAATGCACAAGGACTGAATATATGCTATAATCAATAGTTATCTTACTTATAAATACTTGCGAGTTAACGTCTTATAATACTGGTTTCTGTACATTGACTCTAATTGATACCATACACACTATTACTATTACGAATCTCGTAAATTCAGGCATAAGTATATTTGAATTTGTAACTCAAAACCGCCACTAAAAACACACATGACTCACACAGTCAAAGAATTCAAGTTTCTTTCAGTTCTACTGCCGTGAACAACGACGAAGTAGTTAACAGAAACAATAAATAACGTATTTTCTCATGTGTGAAACAATAAAGATGTTCTGGCTCAACTCGCTTTCAAGCAAGCGAAGCGGCGAAAACTTAACTCTTATGCCACCTGTCGGTGGAATTTTGAACTGTCTGAGGCGGGGAGCATGTGGCCACATGCAACTTCCCGGTAGCGTCACATTGTGCTAGCGCTAATTTAGTCAAATTATACAGTCAGTAGAAATGTCAATAAGATCATAAATAAATATTTAAAAGTGTATTGAATACAGAGAGGTCTATTTCATCTGATGTTATTTCACTAATGTTATATTCAAATAGGAAAATACACCGATTACATGCGACGATTCCCTACCAACCGTACAAGCAATAATGTAACGCTTAAATGTAGTAGCGGCTAGTAATTTTTTTTCGTTGGTAAAATCTTTAGTGCTCACTTTATCCCAAATGACCTATAACACTGTATGCACTGTTTGTAACGAAACTGTGCAACAGTTTTTCCGTATCTGCTCTCATTTATGATTTAAAAAATATAACTGTCGTAAAAGAAGAATAAATAAGGGATCTTGGCATAAAGGACGCCACCTAGAGGCTTAGAAATAACGGAGCTATAAGAGTGCCCTTGAAGCGTGCATATAATGTCGCATCGCTGTGATCCGAGAGCTGAACTAGCGTGCAAGATCCCCACCGATCCATTTTTAGCATGTAACCATTACATTTTGTATGTAACAAATTTCAATGTACGTTTCTGAGTTTCGTATATATCCAGTTAATACATTTTTGAAATAACGGCAGTCTTAAAACGCAGGTTTTTAGCTATGTCGGAAAACTTTAAATAGTGTTTTTAATGAGCATGGTGTTTTAATAATGACGTTCTGCCCTTGTCCAAGGTGTGTTTTCTTTTCGTACGTTGGCACAATGGGTGCATGTGGGATAGTTTCCTAACAAAACGTATTTTCAAATGTACTACAACGCGTTATAGGCGGCGTTCTTAAGGTGACCGCCTTCCTGACTTGTAAACAGCGGTGCAACACGATAGCTGAATACTTTTTTCTTCGAAACTTCTCAACATTTTTCTAGTGTGTGCGTTTCTGAAAAGAGCAAGCACTTCAAACGGGGCTATGTCGGTTCTACGACTTCGTCAGTTGACAGAACATATATATTTTCCTCTCTGGGTTTCGGCTTCATGTCTGGTGTACGAACTCGTCACGTCTCGTAGTAGCCAATGTGAGGAACGATTCATAAGCACCAATAGACAGTTAATATGGTTTATGGACAGGGTAAAGGGATGCCAACAGGCGGTGCGTATGGTTTCGTAGAGGGTTAGAAGTGTAGGGGGTTCTACGACCTCGGCAGTTGACAGAACACTTTTAGAGGCGTGCAGAGTGGTTTGTAGAGGGAGTAAGGGGAAGCGTAGGGAAAACGTTCGGTGAAATGATGAGGTCGTAGAATTGAACTTTACCGCTTCAAACGATGTAGGAATGGTAGTTTCAAAACATCACGTTAATTCGAAATATGATTTCAGAGCCACTCAAAATGGCTATAAACGGCTTTTGTAATCTATTTTATCTAAACAACTATAAGTACTTACGGTATTCGTGTGAAACTACAATAGAAAAGTGCATTGGACTTAAAAACTTTCCACAAAAAAAAAGAAGAAGGGGTCACTACTGGAAGTGTCTGTCCTGACAGAATGCGAGTGTTTTACGATACCACTGCGTGCCTTGCCAGAGTCTTGCGATAAAGGCGATACCGCGCCAGATTAGCCGGTCAACATAGCCCTTGGCGTCGTGCCTCACTCACACAAACACACGACCACCAGGCGGGCACCTTACGGGTACAGTCTACAGCAATTTTCATAGTCGTATTTTTTTTATGCTTGTGTCAGATATTTTTTTCATATTTTCGACGTTATTATGACTATATTTGGCTGTGATGAAATTTTTTTATACCATAGTTTTTGCGGAATGTCTCGTAAATCTCATAACTTGACATAATGAAATAAAATATTTACGTATTTTTTTATTAATTTAAATTTTTCACATTTTTATTGCAAATTTCCGAATTTTTATAAAAATACAAAAACTTATATATATATATATATATATATATATATATATATATATATATATATATTATTTTTATGTGTGTCATCTTGTAGCCTGCAACATTTTTATTAACTGTGAATCTTTCCGTTCGGTATGACGGTTGATTTTAGTGTGTTACATAAAACTGTAACATGCAAATGTTGACATTTACGAGCCATTACGATAAAAATAAATTGTAGATAAAATACTTCTTAATAGCAAAATTAAGTCACAATTTATGTCTAAAATAGGGGAAATATATCTGGTACAAATATAAAAATAAAAATTTGACGATGGACATTTCTGTAGACCGTACCCGTGCACCATGGGTTGAATGTATTTTGTGTGTTCCAGGCCTAGAAGTGCGGAAGTGGTAAGGGTGACACAGCACGTGCGTCTCGTCTCTCCCTCTAGGCGCAAATCACTGAACTGGCGTGCAGTCTTCTTGCCGTAACCGCGCCTGTATGAGCATTTCTGTGGCGATCCTATCATTTGTACAGATGATGATTAGAGATGATGGTATATCGCGAAACTTTTTTGTGTGAACATAGCCTTGAAAACACTGACATAGCGTAGATGTCAGCAGACCAATAACATACACTGAATATTACAGCAGCGGGATTATTATTGGCTCAGTCAAATAGGGCAACAGCTCCACGTACAAGCGAAAGCCAGTCATCTTTTCATAAGCTGGACGTACGTTGAAGCCTAGCAAATAGTCAAGTTTTCCCGCGATAAACCATCATCTCTAATGATGATTTATCTAGGGAATACTTGACTGTTTGTTAGGTTTCAACGCACTTTCAGCATACCAAGAGATAACTGGCTTTCTCATGTACGTGGAGCTGGCCAATAATAATCCTGATATTGTAATACTTTATTGGTGTAATTGGTCGGCAGACAACTACGTTGTGGCAAGAAACTACAGCGTTTTCAAGGATATGTTGGCACAAAACATTTTCGAGACATGCCATCATTACAGAGGATGATATATCGCGAAAATGTTTTGTGCTAACATACCCTTGAAAACTCTGTAGTTAATTACCACACATATGATTAGATGATGTACGTCTGACACAACGTAGCTGTCTTCAAACCAATAATAGGCATCAAATATTACAACAGCGGGATTCTTATTGGATCAGCCAAATAAGGAAACAGCTCTACTCAAAAGCGAAAGCCAGTCGTCTTCTGGTAAACTGAACGTGCGTTGAAACCCAGCAAACAGTCAAGTTTTCCCGCGATAAATCATCCTCTCTAACCATCATCTCTAACCATTTGGTTTCCATGCCTTATGTTCACATCCGCAACTCTGTTTCTCGGTCAGTCATTGGACGTTTTCACTGTCACTTATCTTGAGGTTCTACTGGCAAATCACAGACGTATTGCGTCACAGTAGCCTCGTTGTTATTGGTGCAGTCAAATTAGGGACGTGTCTGAGCAAAGACTCGCTGCCAATAGCCGTGAAGCAGATCTGCCGTGGTGTACGCGAGACACTGAAACAAAATGTTGCAAAATCTTTTTCGCGACAAAATCGTGGCTCCATAACGTATAATTAAGAGTGCGTGGTAGATAAAAATAAATTCTGAAATCATCAACTGATTTCTACGCATATTTCGAAGCCAATATGGATAAAATACTCAATGGCAATCCTAGATAAAGGTATTTGCCAACTTTAAGATTAAATATTTGTCCAGAATTACTAATTCGTTACGCGTGATCTCTTGCGCCGCATTTAAATGTACGAGGTTCTGGCGTCAGAGATTGTGCCTCAGAAGTTCGTAACACCTAAAACATTTTTTTTAAATGTTGGCTAAAACTATTGTCTAGGATTGTATATTGTTTAATTTTCGCAAATTGGCCTCGAGAAACCTACAGTTTCATATTAATGCGTATAGCGTTGAATTATGTACCTCGCCCTCTTAAGGACAAAGATCTATTGTACCCATCTATACCTTTTAAAAGATTCTGCGCCGAGATTTACGTACCTAAAATAGACCACAAAAACACACATTGTCATATTCGGCCGCTAGAAAGTATGCTTTAGTGAGTAGTGGTGAGCTTGAAGTGGGTATGCACTTGTGCAGCGTTCTGTAAATGTCATTACTAAACGTACATCGCTCATGTGCGTTGAGCAGTTTTCGAATAATCTTCTAACGTCTGAACCTCTGCACAGCGCTCGGCGGCCTGGGCAGGTGGCCACCTTAAGGCCATAATATTTCATTTATTTCAAACAATTGCAAATAACTCGAAATTTTTTTTTTTAGCCAAATGTTTTGGAAAAAAATTTGAGACTGTGTACAATCATACGATACACAATTTTGCCAGAGCTTTTTTTTTTTAAATAATGTACCGTTTACTAGCAAAAAAAAAAATTACTTCACTTTGGCTTAGTTTGACGACAAAATATGTGATATTTCAGGGGCAAAATTCTAAAAATCATTTTGGTGAATTGCAACAGGAAAAATTGAGATACAATCGTATATATGTGTTAAATCAGTAAGAATGAATTTTTTAATACGTGTATTAATTTGCGTACTTAAGGATCGTATCTATAAACGGCTTTCGAATGTCAACCAACAGCTGATCAATGCTTTCTCTATGGGGATAGCAGTTGGTTGTCATTCGAAAGCCGTTTATAGATACGGCCCTTAGTGTCGCTCTCACGCGCTCACCTTTACCCAAGCTCACTCGCTGTTATTGCGCTCTAGCAGAGGAAAATTCTTTTTTAGTTTTTGCAGTCGTGTTTGTTGTACAGCGAAGGGAGTAGAGGCACAGTTTCCTGCCGGTCCAGCTGGTCTCTTACGTTTTATCTGATATTACCTCCGCATTCATACGAGCGCGTGTGCACACACACTCACTCACTCACTCACTTAGATATGTATATACAATTTTGGTATGTTTGTGAGAATGTGTGATAATGTGCAGGGGTGTGTAAATGCGATAACGAATATTGTTATTAGTAGAGGCTATTGGTAGGGACCCTTGTTTTTCGCGAAAAGAATTTTGCCCCACTTTGTATTGGTGCCTTATGTGTAGAGGCACGAGTATTTCGCGTATTCATCTGGCAACAGCTTAGACTTCTCAGTTCTACACGTGTACCGGCTAAAGCTGAATATCCATTGGCTCCTAACAGTACAAACGTGTAGCACGTGATATCTCCATGACTTGTTTCCTTATTTATAACTGGCTTGCAGTCGTCAAATGTGTGTTAAAACCGCTCTCGTCTAATCACAGGAGGAGGAGAGAAGTATACGTTATTGACGTTCAACCTGACCTAGAATCAATACGCGAAATAATCGTGCCTCTACTTACGTGTAGAGACCGGAAAAAATCGCGGGTTCTCTGACCTGTAGGTTAACTTCCAAGAATAAATGTGAAATCGTGCAGACAGCAGCTGTTTATTAGCTGCTCGCTGACACAGTCAAATGGGCCTATGTTCAGCTACAGTTTTATTATTGGCTCATCTACTTCCAGGAAGTGTCGAGGAGGTCAACGGTCAATTGTGAACGTGTTACAGACCTATAGTTGCTGGAATTCTAGCTTGCTCTTAAAAGAAAACGCGAAATTTTCAGGTCTCTACTTATGTGCGTATGTGCAGTTCTGCTTCGTGGTCAGTGATTTGATACTTTAAATCTTGCGAGCCTTGGGATTCTACCGGCAAATCACAGACGTGTGGTGTTCCGAGAACGTTATTGTAATTGGCTGAGTCAAATGAGATACGGTTCTTCACATAGACACGCTGCCAATAACCATGCAGCAGAATTGCAGATGTGTACGCAAGACACTGAAACAAATTGGGGCAAAATTCTTTTCACGAAAGCCAGGGTCCCTAGGTATTGATTTTCTCTTGTTCTGAATTGTCTATTATTGTTTAGTCTGTAATAATTTAATCACATAGGTTCCCACAACATTTTACTTAGTAACATTTCTGAGTTATTTTGTGGGACGACTAGTTTTGTAGCTTTATATCTTGTAATTTTTTGTATATTCTAATACATTCGGTTTCCCTCATCTTTGCTATTCAGTTTCTGAAATGTTCAGACATTAGTATTTTGTTTTTCGAATACATCTCGCAGTTCTTCAGTATTATGTCTCGATGTAATATAAATTACGAATTATTAATATTTTATAGTGGTGATATTCGTGTTTATTGTAATTTCGTAGTTGTTTTTGTGTCTTTCATTATTCATATCCTCGTAATTTCTTAAAACTGTTCTGTTGTCTTTTTTTCGGTGTTTAAGTGTAAGACAAGGTTGTTACGCATTAACTTGTAAAAATAAGTCGTTATTAAATACAATCTTGAACATTTGATTGCTGTTACGAGGCCTGAGTACAAGAAATGCATTAAGACTCATAGAACTACTTAACGTTGCACGTTCTGCTCTTTGAACAAGAATGTTTTATGAAAATAATGTACAAATTGAAGTATACAAAATACTTTATATTAAGTATTTAAGATTACATTTTGGGTACGAAAATTATTGACCATCAAATTGAAGCGATTCCTGGTGATGAGTAAGAATTAATAAACACAGCTTGCAGGAAGCTTGCCTGCAACTGGCATTGTTCTGATCGAACGTTGTTCGAATGGTTGCGTATATTTTAACCACGCTGGAGTGCCTCAAGATTCGAGAAGGTGACCTTGACAGTGGAAGCAAGGACAAGGTCTGTATGAGAAAGAGAGAGAGAAATAATGATAGATGCTTGTAGGTTGCCAAGGTCAGGCGAAGCGCCTACTACAAAATGTATACTGCAGATCTTTACTAGTCTCCCTTCCCTGTGTTTGGTGGGCTGCTTACCCCTCAGCTGGATTAAATATCGTGTTTCCTAAAGGTTTCCTGGCGTAGAGGCAGCTGCACTTTGCGCTAAATGCACGGCTTTCCGATGCCGGCGACACTAAGGCCAGAGACATAGCGACTGTCATTAGATTGCCGTGACCCGAACTAAGAAAGCGAAAGAGCAGAAATGTTGATGCTCTTTAGTCCTCGCTTGTTTCATTAGGAAATATGAAGAAATTGGCTTAAGCATCACAGTTGAGTAGTTTTATATTGCAATACCCTTTGACCAGGACAGGGTATAAATCCATTGCATCCACATTGACGAACTGTTAAAACTATAATCTTCTCATGACATCACGGAAAACTACCTCACGCTGTCTTAGTTTCAGTTTGTGCAGTTTTGTTAGGTCAGGATAATTAATAACAGCAGGCTTGAAAAACTGTAGTAAATTATTTGGATTTAAGGAGGCCGCCTGGTGAAGGGTATGTTTGTGGGTTTGAGGCGAACGTCCATGAGGTGCTACGAGCGACGTCGGCTGGCACATGTATTGTGATGTCTCTACGGCCAAAGTCGTAAACGCGCGCGGAGTGTTCCCGCCGTAACGTTTTTACTGTGGGACCCTACCATTGTATTACACGCCTCACTGTAGCAGAGTCAAATGACTTGTAGACCTCAATTTCCCACAAATAGGTTACATACATCTTGAGAATCAATCGTGTTGAAAAGCCAATTTTTGCCAAGTTTGAGGTCTTTAAATAATGCTTCCATTGTGCGTGGTGTCTTGAAAGTCACATTCACAAGTAGTGTGAAGTGTGTTTTCTATTCGTAGATAAGTATTGTGGCCGCACGTTTAATGGTCTCTGAGAAAAAACGCAATTCCGAACACGCTGCACGTAGTTAGAGCGGCACCAGCTAGACAGCCACCTTAATGTTGGTGCCTACCCAACGCTTGAAGTGCGTTGCAGTGTGTTCGTAAACAGTTTTTCTTCTACGAAGATATTCCACGTGTGCCCGTTGTGTCAACGTACGAAAACAAACTTTAGACAAGATCGGAACCTCATTGTTAAGACAACATGCTCACTAAAAACTCTGTTTCTAAGCCCTCCAGCATAGATAAAAACGGCCATATCAGACTGCCGTACTCCAACATTTACAAACCGGATGTAAGTGAAACTCGAATTGTAAACTTCACTGAACTTAGTTGCAGGCTTTCCACCAATAAAATTATGTGACCACCGCTTAGCGTGCCATAGTGAAAACCGTTCGGCGGGAAGCTTGCACGCTAGTTCATCGCTTGGCTCGTTGAGATGATGAGGCAGTTTATGCGCGCTTCAAGGCCGCCCGTGTGTCTCTCATAATTTCTGAGCCTCTAATGCGCAGGCAGGCGGCGCCCTTAATGTACATACATAATAATATGATAAGAACCACCTCAAGGACGCAAACGACGACCTCCCGCTGTCGAGGCAGCTACTACATATACTGTATGACGAAACCTGCTTGATTGGCTGCTGCCAGCCCGATGGACATGTTGCAGCTCATACCATGGACGTGGTGTGGTGCATGTACGTTCCTTATGTGACCCACAGCTTTTTAATGAAAACATTAACGTATTATATTTTGCGCTTGCAACTTCCAATTAGGCTTACTATAGCGTGTAAATGGTTGACAATTTTGACAGAGCGAGGGACTGAAGTTTTGTGGCGACACTTGTTGATGCTGACATATGGTGACACAATAATGTTACGTATGTAATATTTTGGGCGCAACCAGGTTCGTTCGGGATGGAGAACTTGTTTAGTTAAATAAAATAATTAAATTTCCTTTCTTAATTTATTGCAAGTCTAATCAAATATGCTACAGTAACAATACATGTCTTCTCTAGGTAGAACTCGACTCTGTAGATCATCAATATTTGCAATTACTATTTACAATCAGTCTACCTGATACTTAAATTCCTACTCTGTGTATACAGTTAATAAACGTATCTCTCTAAACGGTCCTCTGATAACACAAGTACCTTTCTACAAATGTCTCGCTACTCACTGTAACAGTTCAACCTGTTAGTTTGTCTCTTACTCGCATACGCGATTTCCAACCTCACTCAAACAGTTTCACACTCGCTGCACTTTCCGCTCTTGATGTGCCGATCCCGCGTCGCTCCTCGCTGTTTCCCCTTCGCAGCCAGGTCCGCCACTTACTCGCACTGGCTAAACGCCACAATCACTAGTGGCGGCTCGTAGGTTGTTGCCAGGTAGGGCACAAGTTGCAGAGAACTGCACAGGATTGTGCGTTAGCTCTGTCCACTCTAAGGTTGCTGCAGAAATAAAAATTTCTAACGAAATAAATCAAAGAAACAAAATTATTATATCTTGATTCCTCACAAGGTGATTGTGCCGTTAACACGTTTACCTTGTATTTTTCAATGTTTCAAATTACATTTATGGTGTGCAAAAATTTTATTGTCATTTACTTGAATGAATTAGCTGCAACCTTAGAATGGATAGAGTATAGTTGACACTAAAGCCACTGTCTAGCTCAACGAGCTATATAGTTAACATAGAGGGGCGGAAACAGTAATCTCCAAGGCTCTGAGGAGAAGCCCAATTGAACGTGGTATTTTGACTCTAGATAAAATGGCAGACTCTTAGGCCTATATCCGGTCGAGAGATGAGAGCGATTATGCTAATTTAAACATTGTTACAGTATAATATATTACAATAATTATTGGCATTTTTTCCTGTGTTAAGCGGGAATATAGTGGAGCTATAAAGTAACGGATTTTATGCGAACATAATGACGGATTTTTAACATAATGTTGGCCACACTGCTGTTCGCGATGTTTTCTGGAGCCGTTCAATTAGGCTTCACTTTGGAAGCGTTTCCGCCCCTCTATGTTTGCTATATTGCTCGTTGGTGTAGCTGGTCCGTAGGTGCCGCTTATTACTGACTGGTCACAACACAATAAGTAGCCAGTAAATATGTCATGGTCATTGATACACAGTGACGTGTTCACAGGAGTGTGCCCTACCTGCCAACAACCTTCGAGCTGGCACTGACATGACAGTTCTGCTGCCTCGTATGTAACCGGACACGACGACGCGTAGAAAGTTCTTACAGCTTGGTGACAATGCTAGTTGACGTTAGCGAATATTACCGGTGTTGGTGTTACTTTCGGTCATGACCCAGGGGTGTTCTTAGAGGACGACTGGCTGGTGGCCGCTACGTCAACCACGGCCCAACGCCCGAGAGTGTCGAGAGAGGAGATTGCTTCTTCGCCAGCACTGCCGACAACGAATGTGGGGAGGGAGAGGTGGCGTGGCTTGTCGCGTCGCTCGCACGTACTTGTCGAACACTGTCTATACAAATACCATGCTGCGAGTGGGGTACTGTCGCAGTGTATCTGATCGTGAAAAATCGCAAAAACCTTTAAAGTACCAATGTAGTCTCCAAAGCGCTCTAGCATGATGCGACTTACATGATTGGACGACGATAACTTGAGAAGGTTCAAATTATTACAGTCCAATAACAAACTATCAGTATCAGCGTATCAGAGTTTTCACTGGCCATGTTAGATGTGAAAAATCGAATAACTGAATAAGTACATCATACATGTAGATGCTACATTGGAACCCAGCAAATTGTTAACTTTCTCCGCGATAAATCACTCTCTCTGTTCGTGAAATATGGCAATGATTAAGTGAATAATATAGCGTGTATGTTTATAACGCTTTAGGATGTCCGTAGCTGCCCTCTCGCCTATAATTTATTTATTTTTTAAACTCAGCCTAATTTAGTGTACAAACTTGTTGTATTTTGTGTGTCACATAATTCAGATTCCGAACCGCAAGTATACCATTTTTTCGTGGATTTGCGATACATCTGATCGTTTTCAGGGATGAGAAAGTTTCTACGAAAAAAAAAAGTTTACTCTCGCTTAAATACTCCTCGTAATATAACTGAACTGCTTAGGTAATATATAACTTGAAGCTTTGTAAAGTCAAACATGTACTGAGTTCTATGCCATCGTGCAGCGCTCAATGCAGCACGCACAGAGTACGAACAAAGTTTATTCAACTTGTGAGTCATACTTAGTCATATAAGCACTTCAGGTTACACTCTCGATTCGCGTGGGCTTCCTGTCCTTTATTGCTTTATTGCTCACACATGTATTGTTTGTCGTCTCGAATGACGATAAGGAAAACTCCAGTGGTAACTGAACCATGGCTGCTATAGTTCATTCGGGATAAAGTGAGCACTAAAAATTTAACCTTTGAAAAATATTACTAGCCTTTGCTGCATTGAATTCAACATTAACCATAGTTACCTTATTACTTGTATGGTTGGCAGCGAATAGCCGAATATAGTTCAGTGTAGATTCCTGTTTTAATATAACAATACTGAAATAAAATCAACCGAAATTGACATACTAGTATTTCCCATCATTAATATACTTTTTTTTATCAAACTATAAAGGTCGCTACAACTTACCTTACACGCGCAAATATTAAGTGACATGTCCTGTGAGGTTAGACATTTCCCGTTGTTAGTCGCTACGCGGGGAAATATACAAATTGACTGAAAATATAAATTTAGCAGGGCTTTTTTGAGTGCTTACTTTATTCCTAATCGCCTATACCAGCGTTTCCACAATATACTTACGAGAAGTAAGTTATATTTTAAAAGTAGCCTGACACTTAAGATACTGAATTACTGTTTCCAAGCAAGGCAGTAACGCTAACAGAAGATAATTTTGAGAAATGTGGTGATCGTGGTACTTTTCAGGCAGTTTTGTTCTTGATAAAACTGTAGTTTCAAACACTGAAAGGAATTTTAAAAACCTATCTGTTTTAACACTTGTATGATGGTCTCTCTCTCTCTCTCTCTCTCTCTCTCTCTCTCTCTCTCTCTCTGTATATATGTATACACATACACAGTGCGAAATGTAAATGGCGGAAAAGCTCGCAAGTACGAGTAGTGAAATATAAATCAAGAACAATAAGTATATCAATCACTGCTCTATTGTCAACCATCGTGAAGTTTAGTTGATGAGCATGTGAAGTGGCGATATATCAACATCTACTTCGAATGGAACACTTAACTTATGCATGATGGTTCTATACAAGGAAAAAAAGTGTGGCCGCCACCCGGGCCTATACGTTGAAAACATTGGGTCACCTCTGATATTATGCATGTATTTTTGTACCTGTACGTCTGTAGCGACCGTGGTCGAGAATAAAGAACAGGAATGAAATAAGGAACAAAAAAGCTTCGCTGTCCGAACACCATCAGTCAACCCATTACTGCGATACAAGCATTCGATATCTGAGAATGATGACTAGGGACCCCTGTTTTTCGCGAAAATAATTTTGCCTCAGCTTGTTTCAGTGACTTACGTGCACATCTGTACTTCTGCTTCGTGGTTATTGGCAGCTTGTATTTTTTAAGTGACGTCTCTCATTTGACTTTGCCAATCAGAAGATAGGTTACTACAACACCACACCACTGTGATCTGCCGGTAGAACACCAAAACTCTTGACAGTTGAAGTATCCAATCACTAACCACGAAGTAGAACTGCAGATGTGCAGGCAAGACACAGGAAGAAAGTGAGGCAGAATTATTTTCGCCAAAATCAGGGGTCCCTACAATGCTAACAGATGAGCAACCCAGGAGTACTTATTATTTCGGGGACCACTCTCACTAGCGAATGGTTCCTAGGACCCTGATCCTCTTTAATTCGTTCTAGTGCGTTATCGTGAGTTCAAGTAATCCAAGTATTTTTTTTGGCGAGGACATTTTGTAATTTTATTACAACCTAAAAAAAATCGATAGTTAAAGTACTGGAATTTTAGCTATGAGAATCCCTTGTGTGTTACTTTTTTTACCTGCTCCGAAAGTCAGTAACAGGAAGCGATGTGGACTTCACTGTTGTGCACGTCAGCCATAATAGAAAGTTGAGCCATGCTCTTGGAACTACGCCATTCGAGTGTGCCTATTGTTCACATTAGCATAAACACACACAGCAAAAATCTTTCAAAAACCAAAAATAGATATCACCTCTATACGTAGAGCACTAAAATGGCGTGCAGCGTTTTCGGGTTGCTTTTCTATTTTCAATTACACTTTAAGCGGCTGTGTGTTCTATGGCGTTTAGTTTGGTAAAGAAATATTTCGGGCGTTCGATGACCTTCATGTCTGCTACTCACTTGAACAGCAAACAGTTAACCAATGGACGGGGCTTTAATATGTATAGGACAGTGGATTCAAACATGTAGGACAGTGGATCCAAACATGCGGGTCTCTAAACTCACGAAATTTTCTTTTTTATGCTTATAGCCGAAGAAAATGTGCTTGTTTTTTTACGAATTAGAAATCAGATTGGTTTTTATCCAGACGGAGCAGCTTTAAAAAATGTTTCAGAGATCAATATTGTAATAGGCGTGCCATATTTTTGAAAATGTAAAAAATTATATTGAAGTGAGTTTTATTTTAAAGGCAGTGCTCTTTAGTTTCTACTGGTTTTTACAATAGTTATTTGTTTAAGCCGAGAGCAGATACAAAAAAAAATAAAACCTGTGTGATAGTTATGTTTAAAATGGTTTTCGCAGTGATAGCTAATTTTTCAAAACAATAAATGATACGGTTTCTGCTAAAAAGTCAAGCAACCATAATTTTGTTAATTACATAATTACCTAAATACCTTTTAAAAAATAATCCAACACGAAGAAGGCGATTTTAAACAAAACTGCCAGACAGATTTTTGATATCTGCTGTCGTTCAAGCGTAAAAAAGTAATATCGCAAAAAAAAAAAAAAAAGAATAAACTAGAGATCATGGCCTAAATAGACTGATATAATTGAAACAAGGTTAATAGTTTAATGTAGAACAGAACACGCGCGTTGTACTACTACTGTACTCACACTTGAATGCTGAAATGAGGGAAGGAATCAGGCCACAACGTTACTAGACAGTGATCTTCATCAAATTTCCTCACGTGCTGGACCCGTCGATAGCAAGGCACGCGAGTAACAGGTCAGCCAACTGGCGATGACCATAACTAGAGGTACGTAAATTTCGCAGATACATTCCAGCTCAGGTTGAACGCCAATTATATATACTTCATTGTCACATCTGTGACTTGCTGGTGGCTGTTTCGAAACGCGTTTGACTACTACCAGCCAGTGGTAAATAAGGAAATAATGCGAAGGACTATCGCTTGGTACATGCTTGTACGGTTATAAGCCAATAGATAATCGATTGTGGCCAGTGGGTGTATAGGACTGACAAGTCTAGGCTGTTGCCAGATGAATCCGCGAAATTGACGTACCTCTAACCATAGGAAATGTTTTATTTCCACCTCAATTACGGACTGTGTGTTCGCTGGGCAAAACGACGTACCCATCCTATAAATGTATTGTCTCTTCAGTTTATTGGACGTTTGAAGGTCGTATGAGAGGAATTTTCGTGATATTGTAATGTTGTTATCATTTACAGGGAAACTCTCTAGTAAATATCAAGATAACGTAATTATTGTTCTCCAATAAGTAGAGATGTTGGTTTAATCGCGCGCAAACTTGATTGTTTGCTGGATTTCAACACACGTTCAGCTTGATAGGTTATTACTGGCTTCCTATTGTACGTGGAGCTGTTGTCATATTTGACTGAGCCAATAAGAATCCCGCTTTTGTAATATTCGATGTCTGTTGTTGGTCTGCAGACAGCTACGTTGTCAGACGTACATCACCCAATCACATATGTAGAAAGAATCGTACAGCGTTTTCAAGGGTATGAAGACACAAAAAATTTTTCGAGATATACCATCAACTTTACCAATATGATATAAGGCAGCAGTTGCCGTCCTAGCTAGAGCACTCGCCTCCCACGAAGAAGATCCGGGTTCGATTCCCGGCTGGGTCAGTCAGTCGCCAGATTTTTGTACGTGGAAATCGTGGACTATACCGCTGGTCGGCGGGTTTTCTCGGGGATCTCCCTATCACCCCACACGCCCCTTCATTTCGGCTCTGCTTCATGCATCATATCACCCCTCACCAGCGATATAGACCTAGATTTTATGTGATGTACTGTATGGTGGAATTCCCTTAAACTTTACCAACCAACCTAGGAGGTCCAGGAAAGGTAAACCAATAGGGTAAACCGATTAAGACCGCTCCTACGTCAGCTAAGCAAAGAAAGGGGAAAACAGTACTAACGTGGACACGAGTTGTTAATCAGTGCCCCTTAATAGAGGTCAGAGAAATGGCTGAGCCTCCTTTCACCAACACTTTACATTAAAAATTATTAATTTAAGAGACCATACAAAAATTAATTTTAATTTAGGAGCATGAGAGCCTATGTATATTAAACTTTATGAAAAGAGTAAGGTCTAGTAAATAAAATTGTAATAAGAATTCAGAAAAAAATATTTTTAATACCTTGATTAGTTGTTTAGAACAATATAATCTTTGCACAATGAGTATTTGGTGTTTGTAAATTAATTAATACAACAACAAATCAAGAAAAGCACGTATGGCTTAAGAATATCATAATAAATAAATAAAACAAGGGGATCCCAAAAAATTAATAAAGAACTTACATTTTAATTTTACATCTTTAAACACATTTTCAATTTTCGTTGTTCAATTAATTTTGCAGAGGTTGTGATCGAATATTCAATAAAAGTCTAAAATTTGAATAATTAGTGCTGAGTGCACATCAAGTAGTTAGGAAAAGAGAAGGTATATATATATATATATATATATATATATATATATATATATATATATATATATATATATATATATATATATATATATATATATATATATATATATATATGCTGAAATTTCCTGGTTTCCTGGCTGTCCTTCATGGGGACACTCCTGCCACCGCCGAAAGATGTTACTTCTCCATCTCACCCATGGCTACCGATGACGGTACAGCAAAAGGACGAGTAGAAATATTGTTACTTCTACATCGGAAGATGTCGACAAGCCAAATCCCTCAAATACTGGATAGGCTTCCTTTCCTTCTACATAGCAAAGAGTTGAAACCGCGTGGCGGGGACCGCTACATTAAACAAGCAAACAAAATAAAATTTAAAAGAAGAACATCATACAAAACAATGCAACACTAGGGCGCAAAAGGTAATAAAGTGAAAGAATAAACTCACCCTAGGCGGAAAACTTGTCGGATTACGACATTGCAAAATGATAAAGAGCACTAAGCCTTTGGCTGATGTTCACGCCATGATGTGTAAGAAACAATAAGGACGAGACAAAGAAATGCCTAGAGGTTATAGGCCGGCATAGAGTCGTAGCTAATTGATGTAACCAAAATAGTATTTCGACAGTATCGAACAATACTTCCTAACATAATATTTTTAAACACACACGTGTTTTTAACAATCAAAAACATGATATTTTTAATTTAAATTTTACCAATGAAAAAATTTTGTTTGAGTAATTTGAACACAAATATAATCAGATCATGATTAAAGTTGGTCAGAAGTATTACACAAGAATTGTTCCATAATTATACAACACTGCATTAATTGCAAATAAATAATTGCCTGAAATTGTCTTTACAAAATAATAAGCAGTTTACTGTTATTACAATTTCACCGAAGATTACAGAAATAAACAGTGCCGGGGTGAAGTAACTTTGCCAAGCTACCACTACGAATAGACGAACTAGATAAAACAAAATAAGCAAACAAATGAGCATGTGCCAACAAATGGCACAGTGATGACCAGAATATCTTCACTCAATCCAATTAGCTACAGTTATTTTTTCCATGGAATGTTCTCGTATTCAGAAGTGAACATCCTCCTGTTTGTACTCGGATGGTCGGCAACGGTGGCACGCTGTACAGTTAGCTTCATTACAGCTGCAGATTGTTAGCGTCACGACCCGTATTGTCGTTCAGACGGCCGTGACTTCCCCCCTGTACCCTGACACCAGCGCCAATCACACGTCCCGTCAACGTCGGTGCTTGCCACAGCTGCGACTCGTTACTCCTGCGCTACCTTCGCCCAATGACTCGCCTCGCTTGCTGTGGAACGAGCACCGGCCAGGACTTGGCCGTCGCGCTAGTTAGGAGGAGGGTGAGGTAGAGGGGATTACAATGTCTATTAGCGATTATATTAAGTCACGATATTAAGCGTGGAAACGGCAAAATTTCATTACACTAAAGATTACACTTGAGATACTTAAAACAACTTCCTGATTATTTTATATATCTCAAGTACATTAACTGATTAAACAGAACGCAACGAACTACGACGGTATAGCTTAAATACGTTCACTGACTAACGGCGAACAACGATAATGGACCTACGCGTAGGTCGTGATATGGCTTAATTCTTAAGTATTTTAGGACTCAAAATAGGAACGAGTATAAGCATAGAAAAGTTACGGCTGGTGATGGCCTAGTACGTGTTCAAAGTACGGACTTCGACGCAGTGGAAGGAGACGGGAAATTCAAAATTGGTAAATGCTATGTGTGGGGGTCGGTGGGGTAGCTCTGTCGGAAAATTGAAATCGCCTGGATTTGTTACCTTAGCATGCGGGCATTGGTAGGCAGAGATTCATCAGTGGGTCCCTTCTGATCAAATTGCGAACTCGAATTACAATATAGGCCCCTATCAAATGTCGAAATTACACCAAAAAATCGACATTTGAATCATGTACACATTTCTTTTTTTATCTAATATGCTAAAAGTGAATTACCTATGTATAAAAATTGAAGAGCACTAGCACTACTGGTCTACGTATTTACACTTACCACCGTCATGTTAGTAAATACTATACAAGCCACATCTACTATATTGTCTTTGGTACACTCTTGAAAAGATGCGTGTTTAAATGTGTGGCAGTCAAAGAGTCCGTATTTATTGAAAATGTTCTTCTTTCACACATGGTTAGTAATGGTGATTCATCGCGGGAAAACTAGACAGTTTGCTAGGATTCAATTAAATGGGTTCATTTATGGTGCTTTTCTTTCGGTACTGGTGAGTTACTATTTGACTGGGCGAGTGAAAATTCTGGTGCTCTACGAATGAACGTCTGTGATTTGTCTGTGTACAACTACACCGTGTCATAATCATCGTTGAATTATACACGGCGCAGGACTCTATTCTGGTTTGAAGAATACGCCGGCAGAAAACATTCTCGCGATTTTACACCATCTCTAACTATGGTAGCATGCAAAACTCACATTTATAGTTTAGCAAAATGGTACTTCACGGGATCGTATATATATCGCACAGTGAACACTAGGGGGAACAATTAATATCGTTGCAAGTTCCTCAGTCAAGAGGTAGACGAGTTTCCATGAAAGCGTATCCCGAGAAATACTCGGCATAGTTGGGGAGATGACAGCGTATTCTACAAATCTGAGTAGTGGCTTTAACCTTGTATGAGTGGCCGATAGTTGTATGCAATGGTGTAACTGTTCAGACAGATCACAGATTTTTAGTCATAGTGCACCGTAACTCTGGTTATCCTGCGATAAATCGCCATTCCCAGGAATAATCTTCAAAATTCTAACTCTTTGAGGAGTGAACACATTTTCAGAGGATTAGAACGAGTCGGAAGTGAGTCACTTGTACACAATAAAATACAATAACGCCACTACAGACCGTTGTGTTTTCTCTCAAACGGTACTGTTTCGCCAGACTTCTGGCACTCCCACTCTACATTTTTCGTTCAATGACTAGAGGTACGTCAATTTCGCGGATTCATCTGGCAGCAGCCTAGATCGCTCAGTCCTGTACACGCTCTGGATACAGTCGATTATTCATTGGCTTACAACATTACAAGCGACAGCTCTATGAATCCTTTCCTTATTTACTACTTGCTTGCAATAGTCAAATGCGTTTCGTGACAGCCGCCAGCTAATCACACACGTGATTATGAAGTATATATTTCTGGCGTTCAACCTGACCTGGAATGTATTTGCGAAATTAACGTACCTCTATCAATGACTAGAGGCCGGAAAAATTTGCGGGTTCACTGACCCGTAGGCTAGTTTCCAAGATTATTTGTGTAATCGTGCAGACATCAACTGTTAACTAGCTGCTCGCTGACACTGTGAAATGGGCCTGTATTCAACTACAGTTTTATTATTGGCTCAGCTACTTCCAGTAAGTGTCGAGTAAGTCAACGGCCAATTATGTACGTGATACAGACCTATATAGTTCATGGAACTCTAGCTTGCGCCTCGAAACACTCATTTTGACAGTATTTCCACCGAGCGAGGTGTCGCAACGGTAAGACGTTGGACTTCAAATCGGGAGGACCCGGGCTCGATTCCCGTTTCTGACCATTGTAATCTCTGTTTTCCGTGGTTTCCCGAAATCGCGCTAGGCGAATGCTGGGATGGTTCTGATCTTGCGTAGTTATGTTTATACCGTCTCTGATGACCTTGCTGTCGACGAGACGTAAAGCCCAGTAAGTAGGGAAACGAGTATTTCGCGTATTCATCTGACAACAGCCTAGACTTCTCAGTTCTATTCGTGCACCGGCTGAAGCCGAATATCCATTGGCTTCTAACAGTACAAACGTGTAGCACGTGATATCCCCACGACTTGATTCCTTATTTATAACTGGCTTGCAGTCGTCAAATGCGTGTTAAAACCGCTCTCGTCTAATCACATAAAGAGGAGTGAAGTTTACGTTATAGATGTTCAACCTGAGCTAGATTAAATACACGAAATAATGGTACCTCTACGAATAAGTAGTAACCTGAAAAATTCGTGTTTTCTTTTGGACCCATGCAAGAATTCAAACAACTATAAGTTCGTGTTACATTTTTTTTTTTTTTTTTTTGCTTTATTTGACTCCTCCTTGATAGCGTTAAGACAATAATAAAGATGCAAGTAAGTGGAGGTTAAATCGTGTAGTTTCACAGTGTCAGCGAGCAGCTAATGAACAGATGTTGTCTGCTTGAGTACACACGTACTCTTGGAGGATAGCCTACATGTAAGTGAACCCGCGAATTTTTCTCGTCTCTGCCAATAAGAAAAAATTATAAAAACTCCCATATTTACAGACATTTGTGGTTGCGGGCCAATTAAACTATATATTTTTACGGTTCTCGTTCAGAGGTAGTGAAGTCGTAGTCTGGGCGGTTCTCAAAGCAGTGACCACTTTAGAAGCCCTAGTAACATTTTTATCAGTGAGATTATTTTTTTATTAAACATCGAAGTTTATATTCTACTGTGTTCTAATTCTAACGTCTGTGGTCACAATAAAAAATGGTTTTTGATTGCTGTTTTGGACAAGTAGATATTCAAAGTAGTTAACTTTACCTCGAAAAGCCTTAGGGTCACGATCTACAGAAATTTTCATCGTCATATTTTAATTTTATATTTGTAGTGGATATTTTTTTCTTGTTTTAGACATAGATTTTGACTAAATTTTCCTCATATGAAATTTTTTTTATCTATCATAGTTTTTACTTACTGGCTTGTAAATGTCAATATTTGCACGTTCTGGTTTCATGTACGACAGTAAAACCAACAAACATACATAACCGAAAAAATTCACTGTGAATAACGATCTTGTGGGTTACAAGTTCTCATATATATAAAAAAATATTTTAATAAAAATGCAGACATTTTATATGAAAATTCAAAAAGTTAGAAAAAAAATTTAAACACAAGAATATTTTATGTTTACTTTAATATAGACGAACTTGTGTAGTCTATAACATCGTTATTCAATGTGGATTTTTTCATTTTGATATGTTAGTTGGTATTAGTGTCGTACATAAAACTGTAACATGCAAATTTTGACATTTACGGCCTATTACGCCAAAACTATGAAAGATAAAAATTTAATAGAGCAAAATTTCGTCACAATTTATGTTTAAAATATGAATATTATCTGGAACAATTATAAAAATTAAAATATTACTATGAAAATTGCTATAGACTGTGTCCTTAAGAGGGCATTATGTAACATAATTCGGCAGTGAAAGCACCCGTTCAAAATTATAAGTTTCACGAAGCCAAATATGCAAAAAAAATACAGCAGTCCTAGACGATAGTTTCTGCTAACTTCCTCACCAAAATTTTTCCCTGAGTAACGTATTTCTAAAGAACAATAACTGACGAAGAAATATCTCATATATTTAATTGCGGCGCAAGGGTTCACACTTAACAAATACATTATTCTGGGTAAATGTATGCTCATTAAGTTGGCAAATATCATTTTGGGTTGTTGTTTTTTAGCATTTATTTATATGCCACACACTCGGTGGGGGCCACGCAGCGTGTTCAATTATGCTATTATAGATAACAATATTTTCATCGCAATTAGTAAAAAAGTATTCGTACAGCGTTTTAACAGTACGCAAATGCTTTCGGTATTAGTCGCCAATGTTTAAATATCCATTACTTGATCCTAAAAAGGTGACAATATATTCAAAATTTTAACGTAATATGATGAAAGGTACTTCGTACTGGAAAATCGCTAGAATCTTTCGAAACACCGTAATTTGCACAATAGTTTAGCAGCTTGCACGTTGTTTGATTGTATGTTTATGTTGTTGTTTAAATATACGCGAGTATTAAGCGTATTCATGTGGCAACAACATAGACTTCTCAGTTATATACACGCACTGACCAAAGTCGAATATACATTGAATTCTAACCGTATAAGTGAGTAGCACGTATTTCCCCACAGTCCATGGAAATCCATTTGTCAGAGAAAATTATTTTTAAACTACAATGGCTGTTCTCGTAAAAATACAACTGTTATGTTTGTAAAATTACAAAGTATTGGCCCGGTTTCCCCAACCATTTTTAAAAGAGAATTAACGTAATATTTTACACGTTAAATCGTCTGTTAATCCTATTTAACAAATGTTAAATGCTTAATAGAGGTTGGTGAAACCGACCCATAGACTAGTATTTGTACTTGCACTAAGGGAAAAATTAAAATTTCAGATACTCATTTCACTTTAATAATGACACTTAACTTATTTATTTCATAACTTTTGAGTAAATAGATTTTACGCAGTTAATATGAAAATGGCTTTGCAGATGTTGATTTTTGTGTAACTATGTAACAGTAAATACATGATTTTGTTTGACTACAAATTTTTCCTAAGTTTTTTTTTACAAAGACAACCACTGTAATTCATAAACATATAATTTTAAAAGGACAATTATTGTATGTTAATAAAAATGTGTAAAACTACAAAGAATGCCTTGTAATGCTTTAATTTTTTTTAAATACAGGAACAGTTGGTATATGCAAGGAATTTCTTTTCAATATACAAAATTAACCTTTGTAACTTCTTAAAAAGATAAATTTACAAAGAGAATCCTTAAAAATTTTATAAAAAAAAATTAGTGTAGATTGTGATAATGCTACATTTACAAATGTTTGTTCTACATTTACAAATGTTTGTTTCGAAAGAATAAAAAAAAATCCAAAAACAGGAATACTAACCGGCTAGTGTTCCTCCTACCTTAAACATGGGGGCAGCTGGGCCACCGGACGAATCTTGCGATGGCCATGTCTAACGAGCGGTGACAAGCGGCACTTGTCCGCCATTAGCACGAGTGACTCTCGGCCCGCTATTTCCAGAGAACGCAGCACGCTTCTCGATTTATACCCTTCGCTTTAGGTTATTACTACGGCACGGACCCACTGGCAGATTTGTGGTCGTCCACTACTGGTCGATACTTCGCTGTGCGCGACACGTCCAGCCAAGGGGTGGCCATGCCTAGTGAAATGTCTGGGGGGATATTTGTAGCCGCCTTTTTTGTGCGTGTCAGTATTCGTTAACCTATCACTAGAAACCTGCAAATTTCGCGTCATTATCTGACAGCGAACTGGACTCCTAGCTACTGTGTATTAAGGCGCCCGCCTACTGGCACATGGACGTAGTTTGAAGTGTGTGTCCGTTTCGTACATAAACGCAATGGAAATTTTTTTCGTACCACGCTGTACAGTTTATTAGCTGTATTCTTATTTTATTCGTATTTTTCTGGCACATGTTTTATAATTTCTAATAGAGTGATTTATTAACGGAATTTAAACTTTATTAGTAATTCAAGGGACTATTATCATGCAGTATTTCTCTGGAAAACTATTCTAGATTCTATTTTCACGTCTGCTAGTCCAGGTAGAGCGACCACAAGCTCTTTTCGCGGCCTAGGATCTCGCCACGCTGCTATCACCTTGTAATACTACCCACAGGAAATACTGCACGTGCTTGCCAGCAGCGTTCTCACAGTGGGTAGAGGCCGCGCTTTCCATGTGCGTCCTTGCGTGAGCGCAATTCGTGCAAGCTCGCAGTTTAGCTCGACAGATAATAAAAAAGTAACCCTTGCACCATCTGGGATCCTTCATACTCCCGCATGCAGCACCGCAGCACACTCAGTATCCTTCCTTTAGCCACTCTTTAGACATCCGCGCGCCATCTGTCGGCCGCGTACTAAATTAGTAGTGACACTACGCTTACCGTACCGAGTCCCGCATTGTGAAAGCCTCTTCTGAAGAACCATGACGTGTGTCTGTGTTGCTCCTGGTTGTAGGGAGATGTTAAGTCTTCGGGACCTAGTGCCCATTACCTTAATTATTTCTTTTTCACTTTAAATGTATATAAGTCAGCTAATTTTGAGGCAATAATTACGATATTTAACTTTCTGTATACTTCAATATGCAAGCCGTCTAGTCTTCCCATCGCATCCGTGCTAATACGCCCTGTTTTGTTGCGTTAAAAACGTAACTTAATTATCCACTTCCTTTTTATTTGTTATAGTGGAAGGTTCAACAAAAGGCCCAATATTTCAAGTATTCAAGTGTATTTCAAGTATTCTTCTACGAGCCTTACGTACTCTTTCAACATGTCCTTTCTCTGGACACCTACTCGACGCTACGTTTCAGCCAAGTTCTACGCCCCTGCATAAACTTTAATTGTGTGACGCACCACGTTTGGTCATCCACGACGATTTCATATGATTTTCAAATCATAATTAATCACTAATTTCTTTCTTCATCTTACATAATGTTTTCACATTAATCAGTGTAGTTTGTAAAAGGTTACCCTAGGGAAAAATAATATTAAAAGAGGTTTGCACGGTCCTGTTCACGATGTCAAATAATAACTGTTCAATGCGCATGTTTTAATTCAATGTCTCTCTTTATTTCAACTGCCCAAATTGTATATAATAATAAATCGTTACTTTCACTCTGCCTCATATTAATGTTTTTATTTAGCAGCTCTTCCTCTGGGAATTAATATTTATTTTGTAATGTTAGCTTTACATGAGCATTAATATGCATACAGCCTAATTATATTTTTTGTCCGTCTTCATTGCCAGCACGCATTTCTAATATATGTATATATATATATATATATATTATAACTGTGGTAGCAGATAATAATGTATGGAATACATTTAATCTATATAAACAACAAAGGGAGACGGGACAACCCTACACCACAGCTTACGCGTCAGGGCCTACTAACTCCTAAGATACTAATTGTTTTGTCGATCAGAAGAGTTTCGATTGCTTTATGGCGTATATAACAATTTTGTTCAACATTCAGCTTTTCTTTAAAATATACAACTACTTCAGGACGGATTGGTGCAAAGGCTATAGAGCTCCGGTCTCTTTTTCTGATGGGGCCGCTTCTCAATTTTTCGCATGTGGGGAAGGTGTTGAACGCTGGCCGGCGGTTTTTTTGGGGTAATCTAATTTCCCTCGTCCTTCGCATTCCGTTAGTCTCACCGCAGCCTCTGTTTTCCATCATTCCTTAACAACTTGCGTCCTTTTCCCATTTTCAGCTCCAATTATTTACTCTGTCCTGTCCTCTCTCTATGTGTAATAGTAAGAATAATACAATAATTAAGCTTAATTGTAACATGGTTCTTTGAAGATAATTATCTAGGTTGATCACAGAGCATATAATAGTATTAGAGGGAGCATAAGACAACAACGCGAAAAGTAAAGCCATTTAAAATTGTTTCACGACGCTATTTGTTTTTTTTTTTATAGTGTTGGAATGTAATCCACTATTTTTTCCCCTCACTAAGTGTGTCTCTGTGAAAGTTGCGCCCCAAGCCTGGGTCCAGTAGGCCTAACAAGTAAATTAGCTTCATTTCATGTTGTCCTTCAGAATTCAGCAGAAGTCTGCTCTAGGGGCGCGATAACTTTACCTCGCATATCCCCACCGTAAGTTGTGTATTTTATTATAACTAGATATTATAGTTTATCGCTGGAAAACTTGACTGTTTGCTAGGTTCAACGCACGTTCAGCTTACCAGAATATTAATGGCTTTCGCTTGTACACAGAGTTGTTGCCCTATTTGACAGAGCCAATAAGAATCCCGATATTGTAATATTTGACGCCAGTTATTGGTCTGCAGACAGCTGCGTTGTGTCTGACGTATATCACCCAAGCATGCGTGTCACAAGAAACTACAGTGTTTTCAAGGGTATGTTGGCACAACAAATTTTCGCCGTATACTATCATCTCTAATTATAACTGACAATAGCCTCCACATTTTTTAATATTATTTGCGTAGAGTTGCTTTACAAAGGTTCATATTTTAACAATTGTTAGAGATTATGGTAAATCGCGAAAATATTTTGTGTCAACATACCCTTGAAAACGTTGTAGTTAACTGCAACACATACACAGAAAAAAATCATTTTTGGCGGCTACAAATTATTTTGTGGGTACGTACCCTGCAAAATTTTAGTTTGTGGTCACCATAAAAACATTTCCTTTACGTCACTAAAATATTGTGGCCACCACAAAATTATTTTGTGGTTAAAATAATTTTGCAGGAAAATTTTCCTACTAAATTTTTCTATCGATGTACGTTTGACGCAACGTAGCTGTCTGCAGACCAATAACAGGCATCAAATATTACAATAGCGATATTATTATTGGCTCAGTCAAATAAAGCAATAATTCTACATACGAGCCAAAGCCAGTAATCTTCTGGTAAGCTGAACCTACGTTGAAACCCAGCAATCAGTCAATTTTTCCCGTGATAAACCATCGTCTACAATTGTTTGTGTTTTGTCAAAGAAAGTGTCCAAGTGGCGCGTCTTTGTTGTTAACGGACGAAACGCCACCGATCGGTAGCGGTGCGCCGTAGTTAACGTTGGCCCAATCTACTGGCAACAACGCAAATAACGGAACACGCGCGCGTCACGTTGAAATCTAGCTAACCGTCAACTTGTCCCCCGATGTATCGACGTCCGTAGTAATTGTCCGTGCTGTGTGAATAATAGAATGTTGTGACTGATGTCATAAAACTGTAATTCTCTACGGTACGTGAAATGGAGGGCCGTAATTGACATCCAGTGCAACTGATCATTTTTTTTTGTCAATGCCTGCAAACGAAGAGATTTTAGTTACAACCGAACACGAGTGTTTTATTTCGCACCGTGATGTGCAGGGATTGGTGCTGCGACTGACGTGACGAATTTGATTGGCTCTGAACCACTTTCTGACAGTCTCGTTACCGACCCAAGGTAAAGTCTGTCACAAATTAAGTAGCTCAATGTTGTTAGATGGCAAGGGACAATATTTGCCTTTAGTTGCTCTGCTATCGGCAAGAGGGTTTTTATGCTGGCGCTAAGAGGTTTGTTTTATTCTGGCGCTTGTAGATAAAACATCGTCCATCGGCAATGTTGAGCTTTGCAACTCGTGTTGAGTGTTGCCGCCAAGACTGCTAGTCATCGTTGCACTATATTTGTGAGTGTAAATAGTGAACTACAAAGTGAAGAAGATAAATTTGTTGCTACTGCAGAAGGTCTCTTTGCTTTTCACACGGTGACACATTGCAGTTCCCATAGACGAATGAACCACCTGGCCGTAGAAGTCACATTACACCATAATCATTTGATTTTGTGAAATATTGTGGACATACGCCATCGCAGTGCTATGTCGTTTCAATCAAGAATAAAACAAGAAAAACTATTAAGAATAAAACAAGCCGATTTAGTGTAATCAACATGCAACTTGCTTCAAATTACAATCTAAAAATCCCCAAGAGGAATTGTCGATAGCTTAAAGCAAAAATATTGTATGTCCATTTTAGGAACTGTAAAATAATATTTCATATTGTTCTAACTACTACCAGTTACAAATTATACTGTATGTATTTTTTTCTTCCAAATATAATTATAAGCAAATTATTTCTGCTAGGAAGTGAAAACTTTTTTAAAATAAATATTAATTAGACGATTTGCGTGGACATACAATGTATGTACTTTAAGCCAACGTTGTGTCAAATCACACTGTGTTGACTATGTGTACTACCGTATAGGCTTGTTCTTCTTTTATTGTTCCACACTTGGCTTTCTGAGACAACATAGCTTTGCAATGGCGTATGTCCATGGTATTTCACAATATCATTTTTCACTATTGCAAGAATCTTTTAAAGGCTGTAAGAAGGAATAATAAAGTAGAAATACTTCACTTGTTACCGTCATATGCTCAATATAACTATTTCTGTGGTGTTGTGATATTTGCTAGTAGACTACTAATTCCAATTTAAAACTTGTAAAATACGTACAATTTTCTAGAAATTATTTCCCAGTTTTGATTCTCGTCTTACACGACGAACGCCTTCCGCCGCCCCTCTGTGCCATTCAACTAATTATACATGCTTTTCATAGCAGTGGTCTTCAACCTTTTTAGGAGGGCCACTCAATTTCTCGCGGAAGTATTGCGGCCCGTAACATCACTCTTCACCACAAGAGAGTAATTAGAAGTCTGAAAATTTCGGTACTTCGTTAGTGAACTTACAAACGCCTGAACATTTTTTTTTTCGGTAAGATCAACTGTTTTTTTTATTAGGTCTTTAGATTTGGACTTTGAACCTGCAGGAAAACTCTCGCTGGAGGCCACGCTGGTAGTTTTACCGTGGTTTTAAACTATTTCTTTCTTATTAGATTTTACTGGTTTGTGGACACACGCCATTGCTCAGGTTTTGTTGAACAAACTTGTATTGAATGAAACGTGACAAAGTATACAAAAAACACACAAAACACAAATAAATAGAAGAAAACTACCCCAGAGGAATTCCGTCAGTTTTCAAAGCACCACAATTTTCTTATCCAAGAAACCTTACGTTATTTTGTCACAAATATATCATAGTTTGTGCCTAATTTTTGGTATCAATAAACCTCATAGAGATGATGGTATACAGCGAAAATGTTTTGTGCCAATATAGGCGTACCCTTGAAAACACTGCAGTTCATTGCAACGTGTGATATACGTCTGACACAACATAGCTGCCTGCAGACCAATAACAGGCATAAAATATTACAATAGCGGGATTATTATTAACTCAGTCAAAAAAGGCAACTGCTCCAAGTACAAACGAAAGCCGGTAATCTTGTATTAAGCTGACCGTACGTTGAAACCTAGCAAACAGTCAAGTTTCCCCGCGGTAAACCATACTTTCTACGTATAAGCATAGTTTTCAAATTTTTGCACCCAAATATATCACGAATTTTGTTACAAAAAAAAAAATAAGCCAGAGTTATCGAAAATATTTTTTTACCGAACGCACAATGCATTATTTTGCAAAAAACGCCTGCACAGAATTGGGTGTCATATGACTGCCCTTAGACTTGAATTTTTTCAAAACTTTCCGTTAAAAAGGTTTTGATCTTTTTGCACCCATTGTGAAAAAAAAGCTACCTATCATGACCTTACTATTCTTTTCGACTTCAGTGTCAATCTCTCTCTCTATCTCTCTCTCTCTCTTCAGTGTCGATCACTTGCATAACAGCTTGGCTGTTAATACTGTTTACGCCGCTATCGTTCGAAGAGGAAAGGTGTATTGATCCACATATGTGGTAGTGGTTTCAGCAGATGAGCGCGGAGGCGTTGATGCAGTGTATCCTCTCCAACTCCCCCCTCCCCCTCCTTCAACCTTCCTGTCCGTACTTTACCACGATGTTTCCACGCAAGTTCTCGGGAGAGATATCGCCTGTGCTTGTCATCAGCACGACTGTTCAAAGCTCGACAGGGAGTCTCTGCCATTTCGCAGCCTGCCGTCTGATGTATTGTGTAGGTTGTGTATTGTGGCACATGTTCCCTTGTTCCCCCAAAGTCGTAAGAAAGCTGCATTCGTTGTTCCCTTTTCACATCAAGTCTAGCACGAGTCACTTGTTTCGAAATTCCTTAAGCCTGTAATATTAGAATATTCCTCACAAGATAATAAATATTGTTAAGAGGACTGTATACTTAGCCGTTGGACAGTGTTGTGGAGTGTCACGCGAAAACGTATTTACGTGAAACCGCTGAACTTATACTTATTGTTGTTATCTATGGAAAAGGACACCTACTTGAAAGAAATGCGACGTTTTGAAAGTGTTAGAAACACGAATTTCGGGCCTCCGGAAAATTGCTAAAAAATGGCTTTTCTAGACTGATGTAACTCCGAAAAAAACGATCTGAATCCGTGAATTGCAAAATAATATCCATGCATAGGTCTTTACTTCATACTATGAAAAATTAAAATGTTAGGGTCACCGCTTAAAGTCCCTTAGGAAAATGAGTTCTATGAAAACATTGCACGCCAGTTTAGCGCGCTGCGAATATATCAAGATAGAGACCATGTGCCTATCGTCGAAAGTGTTTTTCTGGCTCTTATCACTCCGCTATTCCCGCGCGTCAAACGTTGACATTTGAAACCGGTGTACACAACTCTTAAAAGTCATTAACATATCCCCAGTATGCTAACGTTTAGTAGCCAGCATATCGGAAGCAGTGTGATAACGAGAATCGCCAAAAATTAATTTGTGGAATGCCAGGATACACAAACGTGCCAACTAAATACAAATATTACATGTGTTTTACGGTTAGGTCAGGCACGTGTTGCAGAGTTCTTACATGGACTATTTATTGGTTTCTTACAAAAATAACGGAATTAATAATTTGTTTTAAAGAACTGAGAGAAAAACATTTAAACCTGACATGTCCGTCTTATCGAGTTGTATAGATGGAAGGAAAAAAAAACACATTTTTGTAGTAGTTACTATGAAGAAACATGCACGGAAAAATACTTTGTAGCAGCTATATAATATTTTGTAGGTGATGTAACCAACAAAAATTAATTTGTGATCACCACAAAAAACGTTTTGTTGACACCACTAAAATATTGTAGCCACCTCAACTATTTTGTGGTTACTACAAAATAATATTTCAGGGAAGCCTTCTACAAAATGTTTTCTTTTTGTGTGGAATTTTTTCAATAGAACATTGATTTAGTTTACTGGATCCGAGTTTATACTCGTAAGTAAGTTACCTATAAAAGGTGTTCAACTTATTTTTGGACACTTTTGGTTTTGAAAGCTTGCTCTTCAACTGCACTTGCGGTTGAATTCTAACTTAAAATTTGAGTAAATAATAAAAAGAAGGAAACTACATTTTTTCACTGTCTTAATACTCAAATATAATCACATTTACTTGTTTTCTGTCCCTAGTTTTCACGCAAGATCTGTAAGTCTACTTTAAAAGTTACTTATATCGCGGTTTTTGTTTGAAGACACTCGTAGCTAATTAATCTGGGTAACTACTGGTGTTTTACACTTCATAATTTTCAAGCACATACGATTTACACTAAGGCCTCGCTCTTTTGTTTTGCAGGGGTTTCGAAAATATATTTTTTTAACGTAAATTAATGCACGTATCAAAAATTCATTCTAGCAGTTTAAACACTTATATATAATCGCGTATATCTGAATTTTTCTGTTGCAATACACCAAACTGATTTTTAGATTTTGTTGTCAAAACAAGCCAAAATTAAGCAAAAAAAAACGCTCTGGCGAAATTGTGTGTCGTAATGACTCTACACAGTCTGTATTTTTACAGCACTCGATACACTTCAAAAGCTAATTTATAAGATAATTTGTTCATATTTTACTATAAATATTTCATAAGTTTCATTATGAATACGCGGACGTGTAAATTTCGCGTTATTTTCTGGTAGCAGATTAATCTCCAAGCTGCTGTACACTCTTATGACAATTGACGTTGGCTGGATATTTCGTGGGTAGATCTGAAGAAACACCTCAGGCCAGTAGTAGAACTTCATTGGTGGAGTAATCTGTTAGTGTCAAAGTAGTCTATTAGTTAAATGACTTTACATAAAGGCAACAGATAGAGAAACCGTAGATTGTGTCCAGGAGCGAATCCAACTCTTGAACCCTTGGACCGGGGGGGGGGGGGGGCATCCCTTGAAATGTATAGGCAGTTCATGATAAACTGAGCACTGCTTACAGTTTTCTGTGAGCCATTATGCGGGCCATATTTTCTATAGGAAACACGAAAACTTCGGTGTAACTAAAAACTCGTGTCAACAGTTCACAACTATCAATACTGTACTTGTATAACCTCAATAAATGCATTATTATTATTATTATTATTATTATTATTATTATTATTATAAGTTTTGTGCTTACTTTATACTGAACCGCCTATAGAAATAACCACGCTCCAAGCAAGAAACGGCGGTCCGGGGTCCTCCACAGGAATAATTTGGATTTAAGGAGCAAAAGGTGTTGCTTTAGACGTTTCCGGACAAAACAACTGCATATACCGCTTTGAGAAATTAGGATTCGCACCTGGTATGTACATGACATTGAATAAGAGTATGTCATAAGTAGAGATGATGGTATATCGCGAAAATGTTTTGTGCCAAGATAGCCTTGAAAACACACACAACGTAGCTGTCTGCAGACCAATACCAGGCATCCTATATTACAATATCGGGATTCTTATTGGCTCAGTCAAATAGGGCAACAGCTCCACGTACAAGCTAAAGCTAGAGACATGAACTTTTCGCGAAAAGAAATTTGCCTCACTTTGTGTCAGTGACTTGTGTGCACGTCTGCAGACTTGCTTCACGGTCAGCGATAGGATGTTTTGACATTCGTGTGTCGTGGGGTTTTACACGCAAATCACAGACGTGTGGTGTTACAGTAACCTTATTATGATTGGTACAGTCAAATGAGAAACGTCACAGTTCAAAGGCACGCTGCCAATATATGTGAAGCAGAACTGCAGACGTGCACATAAGGTACTGGAACAAAGTGGGGCAAAATTCTTTTCGCGAAAAGTTCATGTCTCTAGCTAAAGCCAGTAATCTTCTATGGGAAGCTGGGCGTGTATTGAAATCCATCAAACAGTCAACTTTTCCCGCGATAAACAATCATCTCTAGTCATAAGAAAATAGCGCGAATTTCGCATTTCTTGACTTATTAAAGACGTCGCTGGAGGGCGTCATACAACGAGCTTTATTACGTTGTTTGAGCATTTGTAACCAACGCATGTGCCTGTGGTACTGATGGCTGTTGTATCTCACTACTACCGAGTTGGAACCATTCCCTCAGTTGTCCTTCTGGAAGAGACTCAGTACTCTTATATGGCCTTCAGTTATTACAACCTTGCGACGTAACACCAACATTTAATTAGTTTATTTCGTCTCCCAAGACTTTCAAGTCTGTATTTACTGTCGGTGTTTTAAGGATTCGAACAGCGATCAGTCACATCCAACGACGTCACAACAAAAAATTTTATTTGTAAATCTTGCTGGTAAAAATACCGCTTTGTTATGAAACTGACGTAAAATAAATGTGCGACACAGAATAGTAAATCTTGCTTAACTGTGGCTTAATTGACATAAACTTTTGTGAATCTGCACCGAGTGTTTGAAGCAGTTTAAGAATCATACTCGTTAAGTGTTAAACCATTTAATAAGCCATTCGGCTCCAACGAGTTAGAACATTGCTAAAATTAGCTGAGGTAAAACGAAACTCTGGTAGTCAAAGGTTAAGAGTGTAAGTGGGATACATATATAACAGGAAAACAAATTGACTTTCACGGTGACAGCATGTAAAGTGTCACTAGCGATTTGGGAAGTCTGTAATCATTGTATACATTTGTAATGTGTGGGGGAGCCAATGCGGGGACGAGTTAGGGTTAGAGAGAGGGGAGAATACGCAATCATCCTGTCAACGTCGACGAAAGGCATCGATTTCCAGCTGGCAGAGTTCTCGTTTATAATGTTTTGTGGCTGTACGAAGCACCTTTAGTCACTGGTGGCCGCTATTGTACCGTTTTTTTTCCCTTCCTTGCATGTTTATTTTCGGCGTGCTGTCGGCACTAACTTCCCTCTCATGCACGACCACTTAACATACCAGCGTACAGCGGCTATATTTGAGTTGTTGAAGTATGAATATATTCGTCACGTTAGATTGGTCCAGATTTAAAACCAGTCGGATTCGTATGTAAGCACAATGCCAGTTGCTCACTATTCATTATCTGTGATCGGCCTTCTTAAGCTTCTGATTGCAACCAGGCAATGTTTACTTATTAGCTGATTGTGGACTCGGCAGTTTCAACAAATTAAATCGATGAAATATCACTGGGTAGTCTGTGAATAACCACATATTCCGATTTTAACTTTATTTTTTTAAAATCAGAAATGTACAATTTTACATTACTGTATTTCGTCACTGACTACTATTGGCTTTCCATTTTTGTACACTGGTATGACCTTGGCAATATTAAGTTTTTCTTGAAAAATGCCTTCTTGTAGGCAGTTGGTGATAATATACGCAAGTGTATATGATAGTATGACTGCAATTGTTTTAAAATATAAATCGAAACTTTACCGTGTCCTGTTACTTATTAATTTTAAAATTTTCTAATATAGAAATTACTTCTGTTACATCTGTAGGTCTTAAAAATTCTGAGGTAAGATTTATTTTTAAAGAAAAGTAGGGGCAGGGTATTTTCAAACGTATGTATTTTCATTGCGAAATTCTGGCCAATGTTTGAGAAGAACTTATTGAAAATATTCTACTCGTCTTTATGGTCGTAGGATTCAACGTTCGTAACTGGATCAATTAATTATTTCGGTACTATGCGATAACTTTGATTATTCATAGCCATGTTTATTAATCTCAATGTTTGTTTGTAATTTTGCTTATTTATTTATAAATTTCTTACAGTAAACAGTGATGTGTCATGGTGCCTTAAGAGTTCTTCGACTTTATGGTGAGGATTCAGTGATGGCGCGCATTCTTGAGGGGCCGTAGGTTCGATTCCCGGTTGGTAGGTCCCTTGATTTTTTTAGTGTGGGAAACATGACGGAAGTTGACGTTGGTCGACGGGTTTTCTTGGGGATCTCTCGTTTCCTCCGCCCCCTCATTCCGGCGCCGCTCCATACCTCACGCCATCTTTCACCAGCGCTGAAGACCTCGATGTTGAACGCTGGCCAAAATCTCTCACAAAATCTCATTCCCATTTCTGCCGTTGAGTTTCTCCATCGTTTCTACAATGAAGGTTTCACTGGCAGCTTTCAATCAGACAGCCTGCTATTGAGGTACAAAGTGCGTATTTCCCACGGGTGCACCCCCCCCCCATATGATATGTATTATCGTTATCAGTATTATTTAGTGCAGTTGTGGATGATCATATTCTCTGTTGTGTTTTTATTGTCTTCCGTTAGTCACCTGGACGTTTCTGTATTCTGGTCTGCAGTGCTCTGCTCGTAACCTTTATTTGTCTGGAAGTAGTTTCCTTACTTTAATTTTCTTTGTGTAAGTCGTTCATTCTCTTGCGTCTCAACGATGTTACGGTACGTTTGTACCTGAAAACACTGTTGCGTGACGTACTTTTGGAAACACCATTGTACAGTATGTTTCGATTCAACACAGAACTGGCAAGTGGGCTGCCTACCCACCCGCAACCGGCTTGAATTCTGCTCGCGGCGCGCTAGCGACGGAGCTACGTTCGATTTCACTGGTTGCCGCCTTCTTACGCAGCATTCTAAACGGTTTAACTCTTTCAACATATATTTACACAGACTTTGGAATATGTTTCAACGA
>PNEQ01116236.1:64353-75148 GCA_003012365.1 Medauroidea extradentata | reverse complement strand
AATGGAGGGTCCTATGCCATAGCGAAATAAGTCCACTTTCCCTTCCTGAAATAGCCTCCCACCAAGGCGATCCGGGATCGATACCCGTAATCCTCGCACGTGGGAATCGTGCCGAACAAGGATGCTGGTCGGCGGGTTTTCTCGGGGATCTTCCGTTTCCTCTGCCTCCCCTCATTTCTTCGCTTCTCCATTGTAGGACCTTATTTCATGCCATCCTTCAGTGCAAGCAGATGTCTACCGGCGATATCCTGCACTTCTGGTACCCCTCAATAATAATAATAATAATATTATTATTATTAAATGCTGCATTTCTTATAAATTAATTTCTTGATTGTTATAACTGCGAATAAATTCTAAGTAATGTAGGTGTAAAAATGCCGGAGCTATGTCAGTTCTGCGACCTCGGCAGTTGACAAAACATTTTTAGAGGAGGTGTGCAGAGTGGTTCGTGGTGTAGGGAGTAGGTACGGGGAAGAGTAGGGAAAAACGATCGGTGAAATGTGGAGGTTGTAGAAGTGACCTTTAAAAAAAAAAGCCACAATATCACCAACGTAACAAAAAATTGTTTATTACAAATAATAAGAATAGAGACCAATTTATTGACGTATTACATATTACAATGAAATTATTACTACGTTCCACCGTTCCTAAGTGACTAAGATTAGCTATAAAATATAGTGGACGAACTCTAAATTAAAAAATAAGTAATTATGTTAATAAAAATTGAATAATACAATCTTCAACATTTAACAGTTTAATAAATATTTGTAAACTTTTCGTAGAACTTTTTTAAGTATTTCCTTGCCCTTTTGTATTGTCTTATTGTTGTTATCCATGATTTTTCATGTGTAATTTATTGTATGTCACGTAAACTTGTTTTGTTTCTTTTAATTTTTTGTTCCTTTTTTTGTATATAGGCCTACATTTTTGTCAGTGCTGTCCGTCCAAGGCTGTAAAAACTGTCGGCCAGTACTTAAATCTTAAATAAATTAATAAATACAACATAAATTATCATCATCATCATCCTCAACAACAATTATCATTATTAGATGTCAAACTCGAATATCAACCTACAACAAACAATTTTTAACGTGTAAGAATATTGTGGGAAAAGCAAAGCCGCAACTGTACTTGATAACTGTCCGTTTTACCGTGATGATCGCAAAGTTCAAAATAACGCATTAAACGCTCCGTCATTGTTCCGGGTTCTGTTTCTCAATGGCCATAGTGTGCTTTAAGTAATGACGGCGACCTATCACGTACACACCCTCTTCGCGTGCAGATAACAAATTCTCGACTCGAATAACACTCGGTAGCAACCGGTGCGGAGCTTTCAGATCACGAACGTTGCCACAGAATGAGTACCTATACGGAAGCGAAACATCGTGGCACACAAGAATTTTATGCTGGCGTAGGCTAGCGGTCACAGTTTTTACAGAAGAACAGTAGCTTTACCAGGGTATAAAGCTTGAAAGGTTGAAGAGGACTAGATAGGAGTCGAGCCCAAGATTTTAGCTACGCGTACAAATATTACCAGTGAAACCCTACAGTATCCAGAATGAAATTACTAATATAAAAAAATACCCTAAAATAATTTGACAGTTAATACGTTCCCTCCGAACAGGCTTAACTGTATCTATACAGTAAAAAAAACCTGCCTTAACAAGAGAAGGCTTGAAAACCATTATCAAAACATTTATCAGTCTAGGCATTAAACAATAACGAAGAAGTAGAAGAGGAGGCTGCTGATTGGTTCCCTAGGCAGCCAATCACTGAAGATCTCTCATGATTGGTTAGAGTGATGGCCAGTCACGATTATGCTCTGGCTTGTCATTTGGCAGATGTTTTGCCCAGCTCAGCTAAACTACAAGCCAGAGCATTACCATGACTGGCCATCACTCCAACCAATAAGGAGAGAGCTTCAGTGGTTGGCTGCCTAGGAAACAAATCACGAGCCTCCTCTACTCTTATTAGCCATTTTGACAGGCAGTCGCAGGCAAGGTGCCCTCAGGTTGCTATGTAACAGCCTCCTTAAGAATTAATGGACTAACTTTTTTTATGTTCGAGGCACGGAAACGGGGAAGGCGATAAGTCGAATATAACACGTCCGTCAAACACCTCATCGCCTCTAGGCGCGAAGAACTAACCTAACGTGCAGTGTTTTCGAAGAATTTGTTTTTCAATGGTATTTCAAGCGATGACCCTGTTATTTTGGATGTGTAAAGTATGTGGTTAAGTCCAATGCAGGTTTCTATGATTTTGTATTACGAATACGGTTGATATCTTCTCAGCTACAGCAATGTGAAAAAGTAATGTTTATCACTTTTGAGGAGCTTGGAAATCATGTTTTTAATTAACGGACGGCATTATTTTTAAATCATAGGGACACAGTTTGAAGTGTATCTTCTTTTCGTAGATAAACGCGTTGTAAACATTTTTAATAGTTACACAAGAAAAAATACTTTCCGTACCACGTTACTGTACATCTCACGCGCAATCTGGTTTACTGCAGCTTCCCTACTTTGCAACAAACTGGAGGCCACAGATGCAAGATTCGCTGCCTCTTTAGTTTGCTCTCCAGCGCACAGACGCCCTACAGCCATCTGACGACTATCACTGTTTCTAGCACTGACAGGCCGCATTGGCTACATTTTCTTACTAAGAACGGAAAGCGTATAACTAGAGACGGAAAAAATTCGCGGGTTCGCTGACCTGTAGGCTAGACTCCAAGAATATATGTTTACTTAACCAGACAACATCTGTTCATTGGCTGCTCGCTGACACAGTGATATGGGCCCGTATTTAGTTACATTGTTATTATTGGCTCACAGACTTCTAGGTGGTGTTAAATAAACCAACGGCCAATTGTGAAAGTAGCACGAACTTACAGTAGTTGGAATTCTAGCTTGTGCCTAAAAGAAAACACAAATTTTTTAGCTCTCTACGCACTACTTGTCCTCCCAGTTAACGTCTCTCATAAACCTATCCGGGGCCTCAATAAGCAGGTTGGAGGTCACAGTCTACAGCGGGGAGGGACTGTATAAAAAAATGTCAGCCTGCAATCTTCTTACTTTTTCATTTGTATACAACAATCAGAATAAGGTTATTGAGAGCGACAGCATACGTCCGTGATTTGCCAATAGAAGCCTAATAAGATATGTCAGAGTTAAACACATCAATCACTGACCGTGAAACAGGCTGCAAATGTCCACAAAAGGCATTAAAATTAAATGGTACAAAAATATTTTCGCCGCAAACATGTATTTCTACTTATCATGAGTGAAATAAGTGTCACCTCGTATTTCTTACGGAGTGTAAATATTTAATGCACACTCACCACTGTTTTACCGGTTACTTTCACAGAAATTTTTAATTTCTAAGTACAGGATTTTGTTATCGGCGGGAAAATAATTATCAGAAGATATAGCGTCACACTGTCAATAATTACTAGGAATAAATGTTTATCCCTCTATAGGAACGTGTTTATAAACTCTTTTTTCACAAAATTCTTTCTTAAATGGAAAGACGTCAAGTATTTGACTGCCATTATCAAATGCAAGTTAAAATATACGAATATGTTTAATGATTTATTTTCAATTTCATACTAAACATTTGAACTCATGTACGGGGGATGGTACGCTGCAATCTATAATTTACAGTATTTACACGTCTTCAAGCATTCCTGAAGTCATGTCAATATGTTTTACATTTCATGCTTTGAATGTTAGTGTACTACACATGTTTACTTTTCATATAGCCTACGTTGAATCACAAATCGCGTCTAAGGAAAATGTATGAAACATGGTTTTATCAGCACCAGCCGCAATAGTGATATAATAAAGTGTTTCCAGGAAATAGCGTTTAGGAAAACACAATTTCGTAAGCATTTGCTTCGTCGCAGCGTGAGATAAGGTACTTGATATAGTCTTGTCGTGCTCTGAAGGAAATGCAGCAAAAGGCTGTAAGGAAAAAATATATATGTTCACGATAGACTGAACAATTTATAAATCAACATAAAGAAAAGCACTACCCATTGCTGCATACAACTTAACATTTAAATTGGTTGCCTCACTCCATGTACGGTTGGTGGCGAATTACTAAATAAATTTCCACGCAGTTAGAGCCACTGATTTATGGTGAAAATGCGTTTGCACTAACAAGCTTCAATGCCTTACCTACACTGTAAATATGAATTAGTGAATATTCACTGATTCACACCGATGGATGGAACAATTTCTGTAAATTGAATCAGTGAGAAATCACTGTGAAATCCGTGACTATTCACTGATTCCTATAAAGAGTGCCAACATTCCACAAGTTAATTAGTGAATGTACACAGATTTTCAAGTAATTTTTCACTGATACAATAAGCGAAAACTGTTCTTTGAAAACAACTGGGAAAAAACGGCGAATATTCACTGATTCACTTGTGAGATGTTGGCACTCTTGAAGGAAATCAGAAAATATTCACTAATGAAACAGTGACAATATTCACTTATTAAAATTGTTGAAACTGCTTCATATGTCAGGGTGAAACAGTGAATATTCACTAATTCATATTTAGAGTGTACACATCTGCTTCATCATGGCTATTGACGGATTGTTTTGTGCAGAGGCGTTAATCATCTAACTATGCCAATCAAAATAAGGTTTCGGCGACACCATTGGTCTGTGATTTGTGGGTAGAATCTCCGAGACGATCAGAGTTAAAAACATACAATCCTTGGTCATGAAGACTGCAAACGTGTGCATAACAATTTGGTGCAAAATTATTTTCGTATAAAATCACTGGATGTACACCTAAACGCAAACATTTTCATTACTATAAGACTAAGTCAGCATATTTGCATTTTATAGCATGTAATTTATGTTTATAACAGCTACACAGTTAAACTTGTTACTACACGCCGATTATGTAAAATATTAAGCTGTTCAGTAAAAAAAACTAAGGTACTGTCCACGGAATGTTTTTCACTGAGTTTTTAATTACTAGACAGCAACAAAATGATTTTGTTTTTCCTTTGGTTTTGGTTTTTAACGGAAAAGTTGTAAACATAGCTTAGTCTACTTACGTGCAGCGGAAAGACACAACCTGATTAAGGTTAGAAATTAAAATGAACTTACAGAAATTCTTACTTTACCGTTTATCGCCTGTACTTAAATAGTTACTTGGATTAGCCGTTTACCACAATTTCATGAACGATTATGTCAACATCGCAACGGAAGTGTGAGTAATTTTGTCAAGTCCTAAGACTATAATATGGTTAAAAATTTACTGTCCTCAGCGCAATCAGCTTTGGTCGGGATTGAGAACTTCATAAATTTAGTAATAGAGCAAAATTGAAATTTATAATACTCTACAACAATGGTAAAAACTCTTATCTACAGGACGTCCTCGAACATTTTACGCGCACAATGTGGCAACACTGCCCAAAGAATGGCTACGTCAAGTGAACGTATAATCATGTTTGGACTGCTCGTGATTTTAACCTGTACCCACAATACACGGGTCATAACAGAAGCTGTAAGATAAGTGAGTTATCCGTGGAGCGCAAGAGAGGACTATTACAGTGCTATGTTGCTACATTGTGTTTCGTACAACATTTTGCCACTAACATTTTCATCTCCAATTAAGCTTGGAATTAGTGTGGTGCGCTTATTATTATGTTGTTTTTGGACATTCTGTACATGCCATTCACAACTCTACACTTCAATATTTACAATTAATATAGGCCTATATAACACCTAAAAACCCCTTTGTTAGTACACAGTTAAATAGTGCCTGCCTCTCTCACACTAAACAGCCCCAGGGGTGTACAAATCACTGTTTCCAGAAAACTCTCACTATTTACAGTAATAATTAAAACTGCTCGTCCGTCTTGCAGACAAATATATAACCAAAATTGTTCTACCAGTTCTGCCGCCGTCCACAGTTGCCCTGTTGTCACCACTGTACGTGCAGATCCCGCGCCTCTCCTTGCCGCCGCCGTCTTCGCTGTATATGTCGTCTCCTTCAACAATACGCACAGGCTACACGCCACGATGAATGAGTTGGTAGGCCGCCACGAGTAATATTTATATCCGGCAGCGACGACACCTAGAACATTCTCACAGCTCGTGGATGGGACAGGAATCCGCCAAACTTCCAGGTGTTACGGGAACCTTCGATGATGGCTCAGGCGAGTGCTCTTCAAGGGCGGCTTAACGGTGGCGTTCGCTGATCGTCTCATAAGACAGCGGTGATGTCAGAGGGACGGGCCAAGGCAGATATTGAGATTAGCCAGAACAGAATATAGTCGCAGGAACAGGGACGACAAAGGAAACTGCAGCACATGTTGTCGCCGAAGGATGCCTGCTACTTTTCGTCTGTTTTTTTTTCTTTACTGTGTCATCTTGCTCACAATCATTCGTCTTTCTTGTTACTGTGCTGTTGTAACTGTCCCCGTCCGTTTTTGTCATTTTCTTATGCATCGTTTTGTGTCACTCTTCATTTTTTTTTTTTTTTTTTGGTGGCCGAAAATATTTTGAGCTGACGTTGTTCTTTTATTATTATTATTATTTTTAGTGTTGTGTTTCGGAATTAAAACAAATTACTTTCCGGGATCGTCTACTTTGTATGTTTGTAGAAAACAGCTAATACTGGCTTTATGTGGGGGTTTTACCGTAACATGGAAACACTCGCTCGCAATGGGGTATGTTACTAAGAATAAAAGGTTCCATTTATAATACTAATTCTGCAAGCCATTGCAAGAATCGTTCAAAGATCGCGTGTGTATAAAAGGTGTCCTGTATTTTTTTAGTAGAGAAACATAGTTTGAAGTGTTTTCTTTTCATGTGAAGGATGTCCCTGAATGTCGTTTAAAGCTCTTCGTCACGCTTGTAGCGAATAGAATGGTACAGGATTTAGGGTCCCAGAAGCTACGAAGTAACCGTAAATCAACACACAATCCGTGATCTTTGAGGGTCGTAATGCGTTGAAATAACACTGAAATAGCAACGACAGCGAATAAGGGTGACTGAGGGGATTATGAAGCAGACCCGGAATGAAAGGACAGAGTAAAATGCAGTTCCCCACTATATCTCGTCCACATTCGGTATCATCACACACGCGTCCAGTATGTGAGATTTTGGGAGTGACACTGACCAAAAATCGAATCGGAATCTCCTTGGAGAGATGAGACCGACACACCTACACTGCTACCCGAACTGATAGTCCGGTCCACTTGACGCATTATTTGAGTCGCAACTGTAATTTGTTTGCTATTTCAACACTGGTTGCGACTCTCAAATACCACAATGTGTGTGGAAATTTACTGGTATCTCCCAGCCTCTGCAACCCTGCGTGTACTGTATCATTTTACTCGTTTTCGCAGACCCTACGACGTGACGAAGAGCTTAAACATTATTAAGGTGCTTCTTGTATAAAGATGATGATACCTAATGGGAATACGTTTATCAGTTTGGCGTAAGACATAAAGTGCGAGACACAACTACATCGTTACGGACTACTGTTTTTCGCGAAAATAATTTTGCCTAACTTTGTTTCACTGTCTTTACGTGCACATCTGCAGTTGTGCTTCATGGTTATTGGCAGCGTGTCTATGTAAAGAGCCGTATCTCATTAAACTGAGCCAATTACAATAACGTTCCTGCAACAACACACGTATGTGATTTGCCGGTAGAATCCCTAGGCTCGTGAGAGTTAAAATATCCAATCACTGACCACGAAGCAGAACTGCAGATGAGCACGTAAGGCACGGAAACAAAGTGAGGCAAAATTATCTTCGCGAAAAACAAGGGTCCTTATACATCGTCGTTCGTGCTATAGGCGAGGACATCTCTCAAAGCCAGCTATACTTAAAATTCACGACCCCAAGACGTGCTCGGAAACACGCTGCTATCTCGACGACGCTAACACTGTGCTTATTTACAAATGACTGTGTAAAAATATTATTGGCGTTATTTCAGGTGAAACGAACTCTGCTGATAAGATAACTCTCCGCGTTCTTAAGATTACGTGAGTTTACTTTTTTTACGCTTTAGTGCTGTTTCGCAACGTGTGCGTTCTCAATCTTCCGTATTTCTTCTCCACTGAGGTTTTACCTACACTGTAAAAGAACTTCCTAAATAGCAGGATAATGGAAGTTACACCGTAAGCATTGTTACTATACGAAGCTGGTAAAACCACTATGCATATGACTGTTTCTTTAAAAATGTATAGGAACATATTTGACGTAAGGGAGACATTTGACCATATATACTTTCTTAACATTCCTCAGCATATAGGTATGCCATGACAAGTGTACAAATAATTGTCACAATGAACTTCCAGATTGAGAACAAATATTCTGTATTCTGTGACCAAGAGAGTTGGTACAACTGCGAAATGTTGGACTAGCATTCAGGAGGAGCCGGGTTTTAGTCCAGGCTCTCTCAGTTCGTGTCTTTGTAACAATTGTTTATAACTGTTGAAGAATCAGGTGCACAAAATATTTTCAGAAAAATAAGAAAAACAGAATACACTTAGAAGAATACTCCAAACTAAATTTCCCATCTGAATATTGCCCTCAATGTCTAAAAAAAGTCACCACATTTTAATAAATACAGTTATGCAAACAACAGATAAATGGCTGAAGATCCTGCACTTGCAATACTGATCATGTTTGCCGACAAAATGTTCCTGAAAGGCTTGCTGAGTGTTGTGTGTCATAATACTATTACCTTCTTCTTTGCGTGGTCACCTCACCACGCAAACAATATACAATATATACCGTACTGACAGATGTAAAACTTTGGCATAGATAGTTCAGGATAAACTAAGCACTTTCCAAGACCATCTTGTATAGAATAATAATTAAAATGTATTATTTATTATTACCTCAAGAGTTAAATTTTAACGCCCGACGCAAAAAGAGGGGTGTTAAAAGTTCAACGTGTGTGTGTATCAGTGTGTGTGTCTATGGCATAGTATCTCCTAAACTGATGAACCGATTTTGATTTAGTATTTTGTTTTGTTTGAAAAGTGACTTAATCGAGAGGTTCTTAGTTACGATTCAAGAAAATATTTTCAGCCGTTTGAAGATACTATTTGTTGAAGGGATGTGAACAACTTCTACTGGTCTGATCGATCCTGTGAGTCGGGGGTTTTGAAATGTTCAATTTAAGTCTCAACTTGTACGTTACAGTCTGTATACGTTGATTGTTACTCAGATTGCCTTGTTTGTATTTAAAAAGGCAGGACTGTATAAATTGTCTTAAAGAAAAAAAGGAAGTAGGATTTTAAAAGTGCTCATTTTATCCCGAACCACTTAAATAATCTGACAGTTTTAAATGTGTAATTCCGAGAAATATCTACTATGTGTATATTTCTAAGAGAAAGAAAGAGAGAGTGGAAGATTGAGAGGATAATTCGCGGGACCACACTGACTTATTCGCCCGATCGCCTAGCTAGGTGATCAGAGCCGCTTACTAGTTAGTCGAGAGTCCTGGGTTCTATTAACGTCCAGGGAGGTGACATTAAACAGGGGGCGGGGTGATGGTAAATTTTTAAATTATGTTTTTGCTTCGATGTGTTGTTAACATTCCTGGTAAGGTATAATTAATGCAAAAAAATACTTTAAAACATTTTAACAAGGAAAAAAAAATTAAAGTTTACAAGTTTAAGAGTTAAACATTGACACAGACAAACCAAAGACGAAACCGAAAGATACCTAATTCCTTACGCTGTGGTCACGTCAAGAAATATTTACGTTGCAATTGTGTTTGTTCAAACTAATTTACGAATGTTATTTATAAAGAACATTTGTTTAAGGTGATCGTAATTATATAAAAATCGTGATAAATGTAGTATTTTATGTTAAAGTTTTTTTCTACCAACCGATATCTTAGAGTTGATTGTTTATTGCGGGAGAACACGACTGTTTGCTGGGTTTCAACACACGTTCAGCTTACCAGAAGATTACTGGCTTTAGCTTGTACTTGGAGCGGTTACCCCATTTGACAGAGCTAATAAGAATCTCGCCATTTAGGGACCCCTCTTTTTCGCGAAAATTTAATTTTGCCTCGCTTCGTTTCAGTGCCTTCCGTGCAAAGCTCCAGTTCTGATCCGTGGTCAGCGATTGGATATTTCAACTGTCGCGAGCCTTGGTATTCTACCGGCAAATCACAGACGTGTGTTGTTGCAGGAACTTTATTGTAATTTGCTCAGTCAAATGAGATACAACTCGTCACATAGACACTCTGCGAATGACCCTTGAAGCAGAACTGCAGGTGTGCACGTAAGGCACTGAAACTAAGTGTGGCAGAATTTTTTTTGCGAAAAACTTGGGTTCCTAACGAAAAGGTAACTGCGAATATCGCACGTCTGCGATTTGCAGTAAAACGTTAAGACACGTGATAGTTAAATTCAGCCAATCACTGACCATGCAGCAGAGCCGTAGAAGTGCACACGAGGTACTGAAGCCAACTCATGTAGAAATATTTTCACTAAAAACTACAATGTTTTCAAGGCTATGTTGGCACATAACATTTTCGCGATGTACTATCATCTCTATCGATGTCTAGAGACATGAACTTTTCGCGAAAAGAATTTTGCCCCACTTTGTGTCAGTGACTTGTGTGCACGTCTGCAGACTTGCTTCACGGTCAGAGATTGGATGTTTTGACATTCGTGTGTCGTGGGGTTTTACACGCAAATCACAGACGTGTGGTGTTACAGTAACCTTATTGTGATTGGTACAGTCAAATGAGAAACGTCACAGTTCAAAGGCACGTTGCCAATATCTATGAAGCAGAA
>PNEQ01116236.1:0-64253 GCA_003012365.1 Medauroidea extradentata | reverse complement strand
ATTATGCCAATTTAAATAGTATCACCGAGTATACTCGTTCACGTATCTTATGTTTCAAATTAAAACGATTATGGTCAGTACTGTACAAGTTCAGTGCATTGCGGCCAACGTCCGTCCCTTGGCAGTGTTTAATGGTTGACGATTATAGACATGCAAAATTCCCGTTATTTTCTGACAGCTGACTAGACTCCAAGTGACTATAGGCTCGTTCGACGTCTCCCGCTGGCCGATATTGTCGTGACTTGCCGCGGAGAATGCTTACACAGTAGAGAGGCCAATCTCTGTAAAGACGTAACACACGTAACTGACAACACATAAAAGTTCGTGGTCAATTGAATCACAGACTATTCTCTGTTATGTATAGGAAATAGTCTGCTACCAATTGATAACGCGAATTTTGCATGTCTTTATTGATGATAGCACATCGTCATTTTATAACTGACTAGTGTTTGTGTCATGAGCAGGGCCACTTATTCTTGGTGAAAATAATATTGCACTAACTTGTTCGATAAGTGCAAATAGTATATTCTTTAATAAAGAAATGTATGTATTGTAGTAATAATTACTGGCTGACAAACAGTTGCAAATTTTAACTTTGCCAGTTTTTTGTTACTTTCACATTATCATTATAGTATGTTTGAAAGGTTTGAAGTAAATAAATACGATACGAATAGAATACAATATTTTTTCAGCAAGTAGTGACGAATTGCTAAAATAAGCGAGGTATTTGTAGAAAACTGTCTATAGAAGTAACTGTTATGTACATCACACACCAGCTAAATACGTCACGTGACGCCCATTTAATCGTGTCACAACACGAAATTGCCAGCTATGCTATCACAATAAATCAATAGTTTACAGCACAATTTGTCGATGTTTAAGTCACTGATAGAAAATTACATTTAGTTCACATTGCCTAGCCATAAAAATAGTTAGTAATAATATTAACAATAATAAAAACGTTTTACCTTCTCTAACAATGAATCTCTCAGCTATCACACACAAACACTATCTTATAGTACAATTGACACAATAAAAAAATAATAATACTGAGACGAAAACAATATTTTTAATAAATTAAGAAAGAAATTATAACAAAAACACTCACATAAAATAACATGTGACATCGAACAATATACTGCCACGCACTCAAAAACACTGAGTTTTAGCAAGTATCCTAGTAAATTACACATGTTCTTCAGAAAACATTTAAAGTAATTAATTTCAAGCACTAGCCTGTATCAAACAAAAACACTACATAAACTATTTATGAAAACACACATAAACATTAAAAGATTAAAAGTATTTATTCAGTAGGTGTTTGCAGTTTATCATAAGTGATATATATATAATAAAAACATAGTAATTACGTGTACTTAGCACTGATAATCTTGATAGTCACTAGCAATTAATCATAGTCTATGCTAGGTTCCATATACAAGTTTAAGCAGTTTCATTTTATACAGTAGTATATATAGTTGTAACATTAAATTAAATAAAGAAAAACAGAATACAAAACACAAAGGAGATACTACAATAAATGTGAAAAGAGTACAAAAAAATCATTTACGCAGGCATTCAGCCAAGTATTTATACAAAAAACTGCATCAACTTCTTTTTGAACAGCAAGTAAGAGCCTACGACGTTTTGGTCCAGCTCATTCCAGATCCTAGCCGCAGAAACAATTAAGGCATTTGAAAAAATAAAATAAAATAATCTGTTGAACGGACACATGTATGTAACAAAATACCCTGCTGACAAACATGAAAGTTAGTGCGAAACACAAACAGGTCGTATAAATAAGTTGAAGGAGACAAGGTGTCCTCTGGCCGGAATTTCCTAAACCTAAAAATATCTCCGAGTGTGGAGCAGACATTGCTACCACTAACTAGACCACCCAGAGAGTTATGCGTAACTGATTGTATGAGATGAAGAAGGCAAATATTGCACTTAGGCTAACTTTCGGGAAAATGGGAAAAACTGTTTTGATACTAAACTAGGCTAAGTTGAATGGGAAATTTTAGAATTAGACATTGGTTTGTTGGGACTTAAGCATATTCAGCATAAACTGAAAAACATAATACCATTTATGTACACAAAGCTATTTGCATTTGAAGTTGAAGGGATATGTTCCTCTTTAACGTTAATGAGTTGAGAGTACTTTGAAGTTCGATAAAACTATAATTTACATAAGATATCTCGGGGGAAGGTGCCAGCTGGGGGAAGATGGCAAACATACATGTTTTTTTTTTTTTTACGCTTAGTTGATTATTACTTAAACTGGTTTTAAAAACACTTATGTCTTATTACTGACTAACACAAATGTCTAACGAATGTTGTACACTATCGTAATACTTTTTACGCAATAAATTCAAGCATTAAGAGTTTAACATTCCGTATGTGTTGCATCTTGCCCTAGTTACCTTACTTGATTTCATAATAGGTACAAGCGCATTTAATTACAAGAATAGTATGTTCTATGCCACCATACCTAAACTATACTAATCAAGTATTTACAATCTTGCTGTTGTACATTCACAATACTTAGACTTCATTAACAAAAGAGACATTACTGCTGCGGCTCTTGTGGCGAGTAGCTGATCATGCCATAACGCTGCGGTTAAGAAGGGATTGTTTTTATAACTTATTTAAAAACACAAAGTCCTAAATAGCTATGTAAGGAATCATGGAATATTTATTTCTTTATCTCACTCGATGAAGCTACACGTAAAGTGCTATCTCAGTTTATTTTCGGTAAAATGTGGAATGTTTTCCTTTTTCACCTCACCCGTTCAATTCATGTGGATTATTTTGGTTACCATACAGTCGTCTATTGTATATAGAAAATTGCGTTTATTGCGTTATTATAAACGATTCAGTGTTTATATGTGTTTGACGGTGTTAATAATGACACAAAGTTTCATTCTGCATGCAAATATCATTCCTATATTATTTGTGTTCCATAAAAATTTACATATACAGCTGGAGCCGCTCAAGTGTCGGTCATTTGCACTCACTTCAACGTCGTTTCTCTCCATTGACGCTAGATAGTATCGTGTAATAGCAATATGCTTGACCCGGAAGCCGATTAAATATCGCTTTTTAAGGATGCAACGCAAAATTTTCACCTGCGTTGCTTCTGCTTGCACTGTAATGAAATTAAATATTCACACACATCAACATAAGGCCCATTTTACTTGTTCTGCACTTGCGCTGCGCAGGTGCAACGATCAGGTAGTGTTATTTAATCGGGGCCCAGCTTGTATGGCAGCCTTTATAAATGGCTGGTAGGTGATCAAATTTTGCTTCGATTTTCTGTCAAATTTATTGAATTCAATTTACAGAATGCAATGTGACGCCATATTGACGTCATAACCGAGATCATTTTGTCTTTCAATTTATACGCATACCTATATTAAATTACTTGAATTTCGTCAAAGATTTTCGTTTCGAACATGTTTGAAGTTTACTTGAATCATTATATTTTTTAAATAAGAGAAGAGGTTTTTCGGGCGTTATTAATTCAAGTAACACGTTATTCGAGTTCTGTTTGCGAAACAAACAATATTAAAAATAAATCTGCAGATTAATTATTTTAAATAATACATACAAAAATAATCAGAAATTTTGAATTTGTTTAACTAAATATTTTCGATGTAGTGCACGATTAGTAGATATTTGTGAAATAGCTACATGTATTACATTTGTGCATTGTTTGCTCAAAAACTGTGGGATAACTTTTGAAGTGATAATTTCAATGTTTTTTTAATCAAATATATTGAATCGTTGTGCTGTTCATCAACTTGAATTCAATTAATATTTGATTGTAAAAGGCAGGGGTGCCCATCCCCCAAAGACCCAACGTGCAAATAAAAAAAATCCTCCCCAAAAACTCAAAAACAAATTTACTGCGAGTTACACTTCCATATTGGAGAGATATTTAGGCAACCATTTCGTAAAAAACAATTGTAAACAAATTCAACTGCTCTGGTTTTACTAGCATACTTTGTAGGTAATACCAAGATAGCACTTGTACAACCATGAATTCATTTTTCGTTTATGATTAAACATTTTATTCTTGAAAAAATCTCCCCACCCCCCCAAAAAAATATTTAAATGCGCAACTTGCTCAATGATTCTCCCTTGTGAGCACCCCTGGTAAAAGGGCATTTAGACCTCATCACATGTCACATTACATGGCAAATGCGTACGGGCGTCCAGTCGTCAAGTTTACTTACATATCAATATGTGAATGAACGAGTTTGTTTAGAGGATAAATTGCACACGAAAGTAACAAGAAATCGCTGTTATTGTGAAATGCGAAAGGTTTGCTGTTATTCGTATTCTTCGAGGGTGTGTCAAAGTATTTACTTATAAGATAAAATAAAACATTATCTCTCGAAAGATAGCAAAAATTACGATTCGTTACTTTATCTATAAACGAACAAGGTACAGGTCAAAAAAGTCATGTCAAGCGCTGTAACACATCACGTGTCAAGCGAATGATAGCACGTAACAAACACTCGCCTAAGCGAAAGTATTCTTATATCATGTATACAATGTTCAGTGTTCAGATTTATTACACAATACGAACGTAATCTTACGAAAAAGGACAAGAAAAATAAAAACTCTTGAAAATTTCTGCTACGACTGCGATTGTGCAGTTTATTTCGAACTTCCTGTAAAAGGCAATGCGGTAAACTGACAATATATTGGTGATATACCTTAATATCGTGATAAATCACTTTGTAGGCTTCACAAATTGTGAAGGATCTGTACACCGAGTTCACTTGGTCACCAACAGAGAGCAGGAATGTGTTGGGATTTGGTTAGGTTAGAATTTGTTAGGTTGGTTAAGGATGTAAAATAAAGTTAGGTAAGGTTTCGTTGGGTTAAAATGTTTAAACATATTTGTGCACTGAAAGAAAAGTTTTGTTGTAGGTACCATAATACTGTTAAAATAGGGACAACATTCCAGTTAGGTTGTTGGTACAATATAAATCGCTCCTCAAAAAATGTTGTAGTAACAATACAAATAGTATCGACGACCAAACTGAAATGTTGTCCCTATTTTGACAGAAGTATGGTGCCTCTAACAATACTGTTCTTTCAGTGTGTTACTGAAGTTCGAAGTCTTAGTATTACGAAGTAGGGTAGGTTGTAGGCACGTAGGCCTTGTGTCTACAGCGAGAGGTCATTAGAAACGGTGAGACACAAATTGTCGCAATGACACGAACTGGTAGAGAAATCAGCTTTTTTTTTCCACATGTAGTTATTTCAGGAACCGTGGAAAAGCCCACATTCCCTGGATGATTTAGAGTCGATAAGAAAGTAAGCAGAGACTACGTAGAGCGGAATTTAGTCTGGGGTTGAAACTGACTACATACCGGAGGAATTGCCAACTAACAAACACCGCTGTTTCTCAAGAATGCATGGTACGGTAAACATACCCTGCCTACTTCATGATACTAAGGCTACCAACTTTAGTACCAGAAATACGTTAAACATTTCAATTGTCTGTGATACTATATGACACGTGGCCGCTTATTGCCGAAACAGCACATGCCTGCTCTCTGTTGGTAACCAATTGGTAGGGACAGGAAAATTTCGCAAATTCAATTACCCGCATGCTAGAATCCATTATACTATGCATACTCAAGCCTAGCCTATTCGTTCACTGTCTGATGTTCCACCGAGTAGCAGCTAATTAACAAATGGTCGGGGCTTGAGTATAGGATAGTGCATTCTAACAAGCAGGTCATTGAATTCGCGAAATTTTCCGGCCCCCTACCAATTTAACTCTGCGCACATATCCTTCCACATTATGTGAAGCCTACAAAGTGGTTTATCACGATATATGGTTAGTTTACCTGTAGAGCCAGTGATTGTTGGTGAAAATAAATCCGCAACAACTGGTTTCAATACCTTGCGTACACACCTGCAACTCTGGTTCGTAGTTGTTGGCAGAATACAGGATAATTATAAAGTCCGTGAAACATTTCACTAAATCGGTACAGCGGAATGGCTGAGAATAACGTTACAAATTATATACTACGTGAAAGAAAAACTCTGAAAGTTTTTTTTACACTAGTTACAAATGTTCTATGCATCCACCTTTCGTCACACGGCACACATATAATCGATAGTCCAATTCTGCCCATACCCGACCCAGCATATCAGGAGTGATGGTTATAGCAGCTGCTACGATGCAATGTCGCAAGTTTTCAAGGTTCTGTGGTAAATATGGAGCATAAACACTATCCTGGAATTATCCACACAAGAAAAAATCGCAAGGCGTCAGGTACGACGATCGTGGAGGAGAACTTGGTAAGCGGCCGCCCCACGGCATATCCAGCGATGTGGCAGCGTCTCATTCAGATAATCTCGTACCGAATTGTGGTAATGAGGCGGAGCGTTTTGGCGCTAACTAAAAAAAAAACTTTGAGAGTTTTTCATTTACGTTGTTTATAATTTGATACGTTATTCTTAGCCATTTCACTGTACCGATATAATTAAATGTTTCACGGACTTTATAATTATCCTTTATAATAGAGTAGAGGCGTGGCTCATTTGACTGCACCAACCAGAACAATGTCACCACGACACCACACGTCTGTGATTTGCGGGTAGAACCTCGAGACGTTAAGAGTTAATAACTTCCAATGACTCATGAAGCAGAGAAATAGGTGTTCACATAAGGCATTAAAACAAATTGTTGCAGAATTCTTTTCACCAAAAATCACTGTCTCTTCTAATACAGCATGTCCTTTGAACTTCCAAAATTTTTCTAAGTATGGCCAGCACAATAGGGGAGGGGACGTGGGGGAGGGCCACCTAAACTGGGAATATAATAAAGTAACATCGACTCCCCCCACCCCGCAAATTAAATCGGAGGTCCAAGGACCCACCTCTCAGAATGTTTGGGTTTTAAGGTGCAAAATGGTTCTATTTAACGCCATGATCCCCCTGTTTGTTTGGTTTTAGCGATAATATTTTTTAAGACAGTAAATACAATTGTTTTATCTAATTATCTAACCAGCAAGATTTTCGTTAACTGACACATTAGTTTAAGGGTGTTCAAGTGCGATAAAATCAAATTGTTATATTTCTATGAAACAGTGTTAGTTTTGTATACGATACTTGTGAGTACAGTTTCCTCTTACAAAACAATTTTAGTTCTCGTAGTTTTCTCATAACGGTGCGTCGAAGTCAGAATTTGCATGTTCTGCTGCCATACAAATAGTGAAAACCAACTGACTTATGTAAGTGAAATAATTCACGGTGAAATAACATGCCATGGGCTACGTAATAAACCATTTAGACAATATCCCATGAACTATTTTTATATTTAAAAAAATGTTATGTTGCAATTTTTTTCTGTACTATTGCGATCTTTTTTTAAATTCAAAATATTCCGTTGTGGGTTTTAAAATGTTTTATTGCAAATATCATGGGATGTTAGTTCACAATATTGTAATTTAGGTCACGATGCAGTTGAATTACACAAATTCACACAGCACAATTTAAATTATGTAAGTTACGGAAAAATTAACTGCGTCTTGAAAATAACCGTTTGTAAATAAACGAAATTTTGCGAGCGAGAAGCATATTTCCAAACGAAATTCTGTGAATACGTCCTCTGATAATATTATCGCGGTAGAAAAACCAGATAGCTTATCAGGAGGCGTGTACACAGCGTGGCTTGCCAGGTTCTTCGCTGCAGCTTGCCCCCCCCCCCCCTCAGCCATTTTCTATATTCTCCTTCATTCTCTGCCTCCTGTGCTAGCCACTACCTGCTACTTCTTAGTCAACGACGGCAATACACGAGTCTTCACAGTAATCGCGATAAGACCATCCCTATAGTTCAGTGTTGCCAGGTCGTGAGATGTGTCCCATTTCGTGGGACATTTTAATGTCATGATTAGAGATGATTGTTTATCGCGGGAAAACTTGACTATTTGCTAGGTTTCAACACACGTCCAGTTTACAAGTAGATTACTGGCTTTAGCTTGTATGTGGAGCTGTTTCCCTATTTAACTGAGCCTGTAAGAATACCGCTATAGTAATGGATATTATTGGTCTGCAGACAGCTAGTTGTGTCTGACGTACATCAGCCAATCATATATGTGGCGAGAAACTACTGTGTTTTCAAATGTATCTTGGCACAAAACATTTTCGCGATATACCATCATCTCTCGTCATGATCTTTCATTTATTTCAAACGACTGCAAATAACTTGAATACTTTGAAACAAAATGCTTTGGAAAAATTTGAGACTGTAAACAGTACTACGAAACACAATTTTCCCAGAGCATACTTTAAAATGTATACCGTTTGCTAGTAAAAATTATTTTGCTTCATTTTGGGTTATTTTGACAACAAAATATGTAATATTTCAGGGGCAAAAATCTCAAAATCCATTTGGTGTATTACAACAGAAAAATTCAGATACAAACGATCATATATACGTAAGTGTTAAAACTGTAAGAATGAATATTTAATATCTGCATTAAATTGTGTTCAAAATAATATTTTCGTAATCACTGCAAAACTAAAGAGCGAGGTCTTAAACATAGCCTAATAATTAAATATGGAACAAAAGAGTTTTTATAGTAAATATTAATGTTATGGTACTCTCATTCACAACCTTATTTGATAAGCTATTATGAGCTTCATAGAGTCTGCTATGTGTTTTAGCACTGTTGCGTTGCGTATTACGTTTAAGTATTTTTGTATGTGTACCTATTTTTGTACGTTATTTAAACTCTTTGGTTGTGCTTCTCGCCACACGGGTTCGTTTCAAAGTCTAGGAGCACAAGGTGCTGAAAATTTACAAATAAATAACCCATGCAATATATTGTACAAATTAATGGCCAATTTAAAAATAATGTTGTCTCGTGACAATATATTTTTTTTCAGCTGTGGGATTTTTTTTGTGCTGAAATGGGACTATTAAATATGGAGCATGGGATTTTTACTCCTCTAAAAGTTGCAACACTGCTATAGTTACGCTGTTTTATTTATTTTTTTTTACCCCCAACACAAAAAGAGTGGTGTTGTAAGTTTAAGGGCACGGCTACAGCAATTTTCATCACCATGATTTTATTTTTATATTTGTACCAGATATTTTTTTCTTATTTTAGACACAAAATGTAACTAAATTTTGTTCTTACGAAATTTTTATTTCTCTCAAGTTTTCGCGTAATGGCTTGTTAAAGTCAAAATTTGCATGTTTCCGTTTTAAGGACGACACTAAAACCAACTCATTTACCAAGCTGGAAAAAAATTCACAGTGAATAACTATGTTGTAGGCTACAAGTTCAGCTATGTAAAACCGCAAAATAAAATATTTTTTGTATTAAAAAAAAATTAAATTCTTAAATTGTTATTTTAAATTTCAGTAGGGCCTATTTTAATTTAAATACAAAAAGTTTTAGTCTTTGTTTCATGTGCGAGAAATTGTAAACTGTGTCAACTTTAGCCATTTCCCCGCAATAAACGCTGAAAACATCAATTGATTTCTACGCTTTTTTTTAAGCCAATATGGATAAAATATTAAATGACAATCCTAGATAATGGTATTTGCCAACTTTATAAGTAATATTTTATCCAGAATTACTCATTCGTTACGAGTGATCTCTTGCGCCGCAGTTAAATACACGAGGTTCCGGCGCCAGAGATTGTGCCTCAGAAGTTCGTAATACTGGAAACAATTTTGTTTACAACGTTGGCTAAAACTATTGTCTAGGATTGCTATTGTCTAATGTTCTTATATTGGCTTCAAGAAACCTACAGTTATAGATTAATGCTTTTAGCGTTGAATTATGTACCGCGTCCTCTTAAATGTAGCCATTATGACTAATTCGTTTCCAAGTCTTCAAGTCTCAAAATATCGCCAGGGTTGGGCGGGCTGTTTTATTATATGCGCGTTACCACTGTTAGATAAAAATGAGTTCATTTCTCTTTCGTACTTGAATTTCAGTTTCTGCAATTTGATGTAACTTAATATTCACTTACTTAAAATTAAGATATGCTTAACTTAGCAATGTAAAACCACGTGCACAGCATAGAGATGCGAATCCACGACCTGGGAACTTGCAGAACGCGATTGATCGAATGCTACAGTCACTTATTTTTAACTAAATTAATTTCGCGTCAACTTGTTTTATTGCCTTACGTGCACATCTGCAGAGGCTTGTCTCAGTTGACTCTTCTAAATCAACTTTTTGAGAGTATTCAATATCAGAAATTTGTGTATTAGAACCATATTAGTCAATTTCTTCAACAAAAAGTTACCATTACAGTATTTACCTCATATATTATATTCTACTCGACATAAGGTATAGGCCTAAACAAAAATTTACCAACTCCCCTAGTTTACAAAACAATTTCTCAAAGATTCTCCACATTCTTGCTTTCAAAAATGGTAACAATTCTTCCTGAAAATATACAAAAATAAAATATAAAAAAAATACATTGATCGATGGTTAAATAACTTAACTGATGATGGGTTGTCTTTAATTTTTAAGTTGTAGCTTACTGTAGTTAATAGTTTTTAATATTTTCTATATTTTGAATTGTTAAATACAATCTGTATCCACCAATTGCTTTTACTAACTCATACAGCATTCAATTCATTTTTCAATTTAATTTAATGTCATGCCATGACAAGTTTTCTTACATAAATTACCGCAGCTATAGAAACTAATTTGTCTAGCAGCACTCACACATAAGCTTTGCTTATGTGAGTGTCATGTCTTTCATTCTATAAAATGTATATATGCAAGTGCTGTATATATCCAAGTGTTATAATAGGTATATAGAACATAAATATATTTAAAAAATAGTCAGCTCACTGTGACACTACTAGTTTGAGATGTCAGGGGCACAACAACAAAAATTCCCTCCAAGGGAGGGGGGGGGGGAGGAAGGAGGAAAATTAAATAACTACGGTTCTAATTTTCATATTTAAAGATGTACAATGATGACCATATATTGTATAAAGTTTGCCCTAAAGGTTCAGAGGGAGGAAGGGCAATATACCACTCCACCTTATGCTGTTGCGTTCCTGTGTGATTTGTTGGTAAAGATCCAAGGACACATTTTTTAATTATGAACTTAATTTCGCCTTCTCAGATTCATCAGATAACGCGTATGAAAACACTGACGAATAGTGGGCCTACCAACGGCATTTATATAATTTTAAAGCGCATTTATTTGAAAGAGAAAATTGTTATTATTTATCAAATGTAAATTTCAACACACAAGGCGAGACAAAACCTTAAGTAAATATCTTGGAGACACACAAAAAAAAAAAACACAAAGGCTTACAAAAATGTTACAAAAAATAGTTAGTTTAATGTGGCAAGGAAACCGTTAACAATTCATACAAAATCAAAAACTAATGAAATATACATGAAAGTGTTTGCGACATTGGTGGAAGAATACGCAAAGAAATGACGCGAGAAACTAGGATGTTCTACCAGATGTGAAACAACCCAAATTCAAGACAACAGCAAAAAAAGTCCGTCAGGAGTGTAGATCGTGTTGACAGAGAGAAGGGGGAGGAGGAAGAGAAGAACAAAGACGTGAAGAGAATGGCGAGGCGGAAAGAACGAGAGAGAGAGACCACACGCAGGGCAGACGCGCGCGGATTGGTCGGCGTGGTTGGACCAATGGCGCTGGCTCCCCATTCATAAATAGCGGAGCGCGAAACTACGAGAGGGGGAGGGGACAAGGACGGAGAACACAACGGAGTCACGCGGGAGGGAGAGAGACAGAGATACCCCCTCCCCTGCAGACGCGTGGTGTTTGAACATCGAGGGCTGCTGTGGTCGGGACTAGCTCACAGTCAGCGTGGCGATAGCGGAGTGAGAGCGCGTGTGTGCGTGTGTGGCTCCTCGTGTGTGCGTAGTGTATACTACACTGTGTCAGCTGGAGACGACGACGCGGGGCGAATCCCCGCGCCTAGCATGGACGCCGGCTCGTGCTGCGTACTGAGGCCCGCCGTGGTAGGCCTCGACGATGACCAGATAGTCCCCGATCACCCGGGAGACGGCGGAGGTGGATGGTCAGCTGGCCAGAGCTCCTTCCTCGACACCTGGTTCCAAATGCAGGTGAGGTCCCCGTCAAAGGTAATTAGTAGGGACCCTGGTTTTTCGCGAAAAGAATTTTGACACACTTTGTTTCCGTGTCTTACGTGCACATCTGCAGTTCTGCTTCGTGGTCAGCGATTGGATATTTTAACTGTCACGAGCCTTGAGATTCTACCGGCAAATCACAGACGTGTCGTGTTGCAGGAACGTTATTGTAATTGGTTAAGTCAAATGAGATACGGCTCTTCACATAGACATTCTGCCAATAACCATGAAGTAGAGCTGCAGATGTGCACTAAGACACTGAAACAAACTAGGGCAAAATTATTTTCGCGAAAAAACAGGGCCCATAGCAATTAGTTCAGGCACGAGTATTTCGCGTGTTAATCGCGACAACAGCTTAGACTTCTCAGACCTATACACACACTGGCCAAAGTCAAATATCCATTGGGCTCTAACCGTAACACGTGTTACCATCACGACTTGTTTCCTTATTTATCACACGGCCCGCGGTGGTCGAGAGGTCAGGCTTCTCGCCTTCCACCAAGGCGATCCGGGTCCTGAATTTTCGCATATGGGAATCGTACCGGACGTTGGTGGGCGGGTTTTCTCGGGGATAGCCCGTTTCCCCCGCCCTTTCATTCCGGCGCCGCTCCATCTTCATATCACCCCTCACCAGCACCAAAGACCTCGATGTTAAGCGCTGACCAAAATCTCTCACTCAAAATTCGCGGGTTCACAGACATGTAGGCTAGCCTGCAAGAACATGTGTGTATTCAAGCAGACATTACCTGCTCACTGGCTGCTCGATGACGCAGTGATATGGGGCTACATTTAGTTGCTTCTGTGCTATTGGCTAAGCGACTTCCAGGAAGTGTCAAATAAGTCACGGGCCAATGCGAAAGTGGCACCAACTTAGTCGCTGGAATTCTAGCTTGGGGCCAAAAGGAAACGCTAATTTTTCATGTCCCTAGTAATTATTAGGGCCACGATTTTGTCGCGAAAAGTATTTGGCCCAGTTTATTACAGTGTCTCACGTGTACATCTGCAGCTGTGATTCAAGGTTATTGGCAGCGTGCCTTTGTTCAGACACGTGTGTCATTTGACTGCACCAATCAGAATAATATTATTGTTGACTTCGTACGTGTGTAATTTGCCAAGGCAAGTGAGACTAAATTAATCCATTCACAGACGATGTGGCAGAGCTGCAGATGTGCACATAATGCATTGAAACCAAACGTTGCAAAACTCTTTTCGCCATAAAATCTTGGCCCTAGAGATTGGACGTACATATGAAACAGGGCGTCCATATTCTGGAAAGTCAGGAAAGTTGAAACTGGTCAGGTAAAATTCAATTCAAATCATAGAAAAGTCATGATAATCTCCCAGTGATAGTAATTCGAGGGAATTATCATATGCTCCAGTATGCCATCACCCAGACTGTGAATGTATTCTTATTTCAAACCATGGTTTATGTACATAATGGCGTATTCAAGGCTCTCTTTGAATGTTAATTTTTTTGTGATGTAATTCCATTTTTAGTTTACACATTATCATTATAATCACGTGGAAGTCTGCACAGTGGTTGTTAAATTCAATACAATTTTTACCGCTAATGTAGTTGAAACATCGAAAATTTTCGTTAATTCTAAAGAAAATTGACCAGGGAAATTTGAAATTTCAGTTAGGAAAAGTCAGGAAATTTTTTTTACAAATTTGTGTTGACATCCTGTGCAAAAAGGAACCACCCCACTAATTGGTTTTGAGATAATTATACCAAGTAGAAGGCTAAAGTCCAAAATACGTTCTAGAAAAATAATAAAAATTATATCACTAATTCTGAAGAAAAATAAAGAGTCCCGAATAAGCGGTCTACTGTATACAAGGTTTATATGAACACAATAGATATCGACCTTGAATATCGTATTTTCGGTGAACTGTGGGTTGGTAACGTTTTGCATAACTACATCAAATTTTACTTTAAGTGGTTCGCAATAACGTGAGATATTTTGCCAACCAACGTGACTAAAATAATAATTAGTAAACAATTATTTCGATTTTAGATGTTAACTTTTAAACACACCCTGCTTGTTAAATATCAGCAGGAAAATTGTAACTAGGGCTTCAAAAGTGATCACTTGATAACGAACCGCCCATACACGTTACAAACCTCAGTGTTACTAGTTTGACAAGGGATCTGCCACTTGTTGTCGTTCTATAGGTTAAGAGATGCAAACTGACCAATCACAGAGCCAAGTGTAAAATTTAATGTCGTTGGCGCAGTGACTAACTCACTCGCCTCTCACCAATCGAATCGTGCCGGGCGATGCCTCTGGTCGGCGGGTTTTCTCAGGAATCTCCCGTTTCCCTCGCCCCTTCATTCCAGTGCTGCACCATACTCACACCATGTAACCCCTCACTAGCGCTGAAGACATAGATGTCACGTGCCGACAAAAATCCCTTCATTTCACTTTACATGAAGCTGGCGAATTAAAAACCATAATTGGTTTGTTTTCCACTTCAACATTAAGGTAAACGACTTCTATCTTAGCCAAGTCTAGTTATGTTTTTTCGCTCATTTTAATATATTTAGTAGAAGGCCGCGGTCTTAGATATGGCAACCCTGCACACAAGGGTCATTTTAACACTTCTTTTAGCTCTCCAAAGGCAATGGCTGAACATGATTCGTTATCCTGCCCTGCATACCGGCGAATCATGGGACGCCACTGCCATTGGCGAGACAAAAAAAAAACGTTAAAATGACCCTTCCTGGCAGTGTTGCCAGATACAAGGCCGCGGCGGCTATGTATATACCCGTTAGGGATAGCAGCGCAAATTTCTGAAGAATTTTTGCTTGAGCCAAACTCTGCCATAATAAAACATGTTTTCTTTCCAATATGTAGTAAAATTAACATTATCCCCGTTAACCTCTTATGTCAATGTACTACGCACCATTCGATCCTTTAAAAGAGTCACCGAGAATTCAAATAAAAATGTTTCAGACTGTGGAGGGGGAAGGGGGGAGTACCTATGCCCGCAAAGGCTCGGACAGCACAAGCCGTGTTTATTTATTTTCGATTCTGAGAAGAAAAACTTTTAATTCGTGTTTGTAACGGGAATTGCATAGTTTTTTTTACATTTCCCTACAATAACAGTGTTAATTAGGCCATTCTCTATAGTTTATGCTATACAATATTAATTTTTACGCCTAATTGAGAGCAGTTATCAAAAATAGGCTATGTCTGGCAGTTTTGTTTAAAATCAAGGCAGAAAATACTATGGTTTTAGCAAATTGTGAGATTAACAAAATTCTGGGTACTTGACTGTTTAATCAAAACCGTATAATTTCTTGTTTGAAAAAAAAAAAGCTATTATAACAGAAACCATTTAAAACAAAACTGCCAGACAGATTTTTGATATCTGCTCAAGTTTAAGCTTGAAAAAGTAAAAAATCAAGCCGCAGTTTTTGAGATACGAGTCATTAACATAAATGATATGTAAATATAAATAACTGTTTACAGGCATTCCAATTGTAACTGTTGACGCATACATAATTAGGCCGCAGTAAGTCCATCAATTTTTATGCTTAATTCGCTGGACTGATTACGAAATAACAATACGTTAGTTTTTCGCTTCCAGTGCCTACAGTGGACATTTTTCGCTACGATCGCAAAAAAAAATATATCGCATGAGGTGCCCCCATGAGAAACCTTAATATAAATAAATAAAGCAAAAAATAAATATCCCACCGGACACTATGAACACACATTTATGGAGTATTATGTATGTAGGCTAAACCTCTGGAGTATTGAAGTTTCATTAATTATCATTATTGAACATGAGTCTGCAAATGTAATGTTTTTTTATAATATAGATAAAATATCTTAATTTCATTGACGTGAATAATTCTTATGGTCTAGAAAATAAGGAAAGGGGGGGGGGCAAATTCAATTGTCTTTCTGTAGGCTATTAATACAGAATATATGGAACTTCGTGTTTTATTTAATTAAAGGGTGAGAGACAGCTTGTAAATTATATCAGTGACCCTGCACTTCAGCACCCTTATTTAGAGGCCTCGTGGAATTCAGTTATATTTTATCACCAGGCATGACTTCAACCAGCTGTATCTCATCGGTCTGTGATGCAGCTTGGTCAAAGAGGCGTTGCGCTAGTAGTGAACATATTAAAAATATTATTAGAATGATAGTGAATAACTAGACAGAAAGTTTAGATGTGTAATATATGAATCGCCCACATTATCTTCGTGCCTTGTGTATGAATAGACTAGTCGTCCGTAGCTTCGTTCATGAGAGAATTTGAATTTAGTGTTATAAACACCGGAAACAACGAACTATACTGAATTGTTGAAAGCTAAACTGTACTCGGTTGTTGTAAGGTAAACAACTTTTTTGTTGTGAGCTAAACTTTACTGCTCTATTGGTGAAACGACTCGCACCACATTATAAAAGTGTTGTGAAAATTTATAAATCTTCGTGACTTGCGCAAAACTCCCCAAATTTTCATCACAAATTATTTATACAAATTGTGTTAAGGTATTAGTTTAAAAAAATGTGTATTTATAGTTCCAACATAATTTCAGAAACAAAATTTTTTCCAAAAATTAATTAAAATTTAAAAGAAAGAATTTTTTTATAAAACAATTTCGGGGCATACAATTTTATGTAATTGGTAATATAAATACTGATAATACCACAAATTACAAACTACGATGAAATATATTTTTATTATCTAAAAAAATACTTAGTAATTTTTTTTGGAAACTGTAATTGGCGTTTTATAAAATATTGAAAACATTTTACTTGACTTTTAGGTACCGCCTTTTTTTTTTTTTTTTTTTTTTTGGATCGTTTTGTCTCCACCTTTTTTTCCTTAGTCCATGTATGTATTTATTCAGGAACCTTCGCGCTCTCACACACAGAACACGTGTTTTATATCATTACATAATCAGTGAGGGAGAAAATTGGAACAAAATGTTTACTTGATTGATGTATCAGTAGTTCTTTAGAGTGAACGATGTTTACCGTTGAAATATTTTCATTTTTGTGGCTAAATTATTTTCTATTTATTTTATAATCTTCAAGGTAAATTCGTTTCAAATTCTATTACGTATACCTCAAGATATTAATAGCATCCAGCTCCTTAATAACATCAACAAAGAAATATATTATTTTTAATTTAATTTTCATAGTTGCCTTAAAAAATGGTTGTAGCGAGCTAACACAAAATAATTTCTAAAAATTTAAAACACTAACTATGCAACTTAAAATGTGTTGACAAATTAAATTTGCACCGTATAACAACATTTAAAATAAAATACATAGTATACACAAATCTCCTTAAAATCATCCACTTCTTCGACCATGAAGCAGCTGCTGATGTGCACGTAAGGCACTCGAACAATCTGATGCAAACATTTTCCGATCCATGTTTATCCCTCTAAATAAAAGTAAAACAAAAAGTGCGGGGGTTGATTTTATTTACGTCTTGGTTTTACAAAGTGAAACTAAGCCGCATGCATTTTCATACACGTAACCATTATTATAATATACGACAATGTTATTAATAGCAAAATAAGAAATATCAAAACTAACTAACTGGCGAAACTTACTTTTACAAGAGCCACTAAGTTTCTAGTTATTAGGTCTAATATATTTGCTTTAGCAAAAAAAAATCTTTTTATACAAAAGAAAATTAATCACTCGTATTCTAATAACATATTGTTTGATTAAGGGTGTTAACATGACAAGAATGCAAAATTTTATATTTGCACAACATAGTGTTCGTCTTATAGACGATATATATGACTACATTTTCCACTTGTACAAGTTTTTTACATCACATAGTTTTCCCATAGCGGTGTGTCAAAGTCAGAATTTGCTAGTTATGGGAACATAGGAACATCATAAACCAAGTGTCTTACTCCAATGTAATAATTTTCACTGAAATTTTTGGACCTATGCTAAAATGTTTCAAATCACACAACAGCCTTTTTGTATTTTTTTTTTAAATTGCCATAAACAATGTAAAGAGTCATCATTTTCAGATATTTTGTAAGTACAAAGGAATACCATTGTGTGTTTTTAAATATTTATATTTGATATCGAGTTGTGCCTCAAGGTCAACATCAAAAACTAAGCTGTATCGTATTGAATCTTGTGTGAAGAAATGTAAGTATATGTAGGGAATGAACACACGCACTCTCTAGTTATATATTTCAACTAAGTGTCATGTTTTTTGTTTATATGTGCGTTTTTGTTACGGTGATATGTGAAATATTAATGTAGATAACGTTTTGCAGAAGTTTTTATTTTGTTTGTATTTAGCTTGTCCCCGCGCCTTTGCCAGTTTTAAATACTCGCAACACATGCAGGTTGTACCAAATCCACTACACAGAACAATATTCCAGACGAGAAATTCTGCCAGAGCGCTAATTTCAGATTGACGCTGCCAACGTAACAAGGTGGAGAAAAATTACCTTCTCTCGCGAATACCACAGCTCGGTGCTAGGACCAATATTACTTTCCTTGTATATTAACAATCTTGGCTCATCACTTTCTTATTGTTAATATCACCTTTATGCAGATGACCTATATATATATATATATATATATATATATATATATATATATATATATATATATATATATATATATATCGTAAAAAGTATGCATAATACGTAAGACACTTGAGCAATTCAATCACGATCTATCAATGATATCAGGAATGGTGCACTGCAAATTGTTTGACAAAACATCCTAAAAATCACAGTCTAATATAATAGGTACCGTATAAACTGGGTACACTTTGCACCAGCATGTGTAACTTTGAACCAACAAAAAATATATTTTCTATGCTGACAGTTGAAAGACAAGTGATTGTATTCGATGGTATTAAATAATAATTTTTAAAATACCCAGTTGTGATGTGATGTGTCTTTATGTCACCAAACGACCTAGAAACAAATATTTTTTGTGGTGTAAAGTACCCATGCTGGTGCAAAGTATGCCCACTTTACGGTACTCCACAACATCTTACATCGTTAGACTATGCCGCCGTAGATGTTAAAATAAGGGATTCTGTAACTAATCTTTGTAGTAAGGTTAAAAAATCTTGGTGTTTACATTGACGATACGCTTAACTGGTCAAGTCAGTGTATCAACAGTTGTAAACCAATAATTCGTTGTCTAAATTCGTTACATAAATTAAAACGCTTTCTATCTGAGAATATAAAAGAAAGTAGTTACTGAAACTCTGGTATTCCCGCGCTTCAACTGTTGTGACTTATTGCTAATTGACATGAGTGAGAATTTTCTTCAATGTTATACTAAGACCTCAGAATGCTTGTTTTAGTTTTATTCCCACTCCAAAACGATATTCCATATTATGAAAAGTTGAATTGGTAGCGTTTGAAGGAAAAGCGCAAACTTAAATCACTGTTATTGCTTCATAGAACTTTGTAACCAACGTAAATATTTTTATATTCGATTCTCCAGTTAACAGTAAATAAACACAATCGTCAAACTAGGTGCGTAAATTCAAAAATGTTACCTTTACCGGCCTATAGAACGCAAAGTTTTGCAGTCACTCAGTGTATCTGTATCCAAAGCGTGGAGTGACTCCCTACAGAAATAAGAACTATAACGTCTACATTGGGTTTCAATAACCATTTTAAAAAGTAAGTATTTTTCAAGCAACAGTCGTAACTTGAAAATTCTTGCTTCCCAAATGAAGTTGTCTCGTATTTTAAAATATTAGTAATAATTAGTTTTCTTTTACATTAAACACGTTATTTTAAAACGAAATTTGTTACTTTAAAATGTTTGTATTAGATCACATGGTATTATAATATAAGTGATTAATTTACTTTTCTTTTGCATTATTTTCCTTTTCTTTTGCATTATTTTATATAAAATTAATTTTTTTGTTAAAACAATTTTTTTCCTAAAATAGACTTAGCTGCATTTGTAAAATCAAGTTTCATCAATTTGACATTGTTGATATTTAGGCCGATAATGTATAATAACCATGTTTACCTGTAAGAAAAGGCGTACGCCTTAATTTACCTAAGGCGAAAAAAAAAATAAATAAATGAAAACAATTTCGTTGACACAACAAGATTTTAATTAAATATAATCCACTGTAAGGTAACATTGGTGCAAAGGTGTTTGGTTTGCGGCAAAGAATACTTGCCTTACAGCAAAGAAAATGTGGAAAACTTATGTTTGTGTTACATTTTGTGTAAAAAAAAGTTTTCTTTGGAAATAACATAAGTTTTTTTGTGGAAATAATTGTTTTTCAACACACACTTGCGTTAAAAATTCCACAGTTATCTTCACAACAAATATTTCAAATAAATATCTTAAAAATAACTCAGTTTTTGTTAACTTTCCTTTACATTTGTTGCGACTCATATTTGAACAAACATTGTTTTCAGGCAACGAAAGTGATTTTATTGTGTAATTTTCTTTGCCACAACCGAAAATAAATGACTAAAACAAAACAAAAACAGCAGTAAGTTACTTCACAAGAGAAATGTATGTGAACAGAAAAGTAACAACGATAACTCATTCAATAGTTCCACCTCGTGTAACTAGGTTATTTTTCGCACACTTCTCTTTATTATTAGCGTAGAACAGTCTAAGTATCAGGTTGTACTACACTGTAAAAAAATTGTTGTACTTTTACAAAGAAAAGCCTTGGAAATCTAGTTGCCAAAGTAATTCATTGTAAAACTGCAATGGTTGTACTTGTAAAAAGTACAAAGTACATGTTTGTAAATTTACAAGGAATAGCCTTTTAGTTGTACTTTCAATAATGGAAATAATAAATTTAAATGCTCATTACACTTAATAAATAACACCGAACGTATTTATCAAATAACATTTGAATAAAGGAAGTGTTTACATTAAATAATTTTCAAAATAAAAAGAAATGGGAGGTGATAAGTTTCGAACCACTCTCCCCGTGCTTAGATTTTATGCATCTTACCCCTAGACCACTGTGATTTTTTTTTTAGATTGCACATAATATAATATACATACATTATAATACACACTATATAATACACACATGATAACAGTCACATCATGTACGTCCACGACTCATATTAGCGTGACACAACGAATGCAATCGTCTGCCAACACGCCGTACAATCCTAGAATCCAAACAAATATACACCATAGTGTCGTTCTAATATGTTACGCTGTAGGAAGTCACATCGTTCTGTACGAAGTATTTGGATACAGTCACTAAGTGTCATGGGGGAGTCCTGGACAGCTGTGATAAGAATAGTGTGTGCGAGGAACCAAACTGCCGCCCATTGTCTAATCCTTGGGAAGAGCTTAAATCGAAGATCTATAAAAACTAACGTATGAGTGAGACGCGTATTATTGTCTGTGAAAGTTAACTAATAAAATAATGCAAAATAACATTTTTTCATTTTACAGCTCGGATCATTAAAACCCTTCTGTGAACCTGTTTTTTTGCTTTGGCTGAAAAAGTTATGTCATGTAAAAAAATTGATGCCAAAACATCTCGGTAACGTTATACTTCAAGATGAACGCAAAATGATAAGTTGTTTAAATTTTCTGCGAATGTCCATACAAACTACTATAATTTTTAAGTTTACTTGGATAATGTTCATGTAGCCTAAAACAGTATAGTCTGTTCGCGATAAAGTGAACAATGTTAAAATTTTTCTTTCAGCAATTGTGCAGCCATATTTACTATTTATAATATGAAAAATTCCATGAAACTAAAACCCAGTGTAAACATTTAACCACTCTTAAAATTTAACCTTTTCGGCCCCAGTAAAATACAGATGTAATTGTTGGCGAGTTGTCAGTATAAAGTGAACAGACTGTTTCAGGTTCGGCACCTCGCCAAGCGGCACAAAACATTTCGTACTTTTTATGAAAGCATATTTTAGACACGGGTTGGCCTAAATATTTTAATAACACAGAAAGTCATAACATTCACGAGAAATAGATTGTAAACACATATAACTACTATTTCATGTTTCGACCAATGCATTCACGTGTGTGGTCGTCAATAGAGTAGGTCCTACAGCACAAATTACTGTTTTTAGTCAGCATATAGCGAACGTAATTAAAATTACAAAACCCTCAAACGGATGCTGTGTATGCCCGTAATCAGTTAAATGGTCAGTTTTAACACCTTGGCGATTCCAGCACGACAAGCGGGAGAAATCATCATTTGACAAACTTTTAGCATAGAACTTTCTAACATGTAGTAGAATTAACATCAGTTCACGCACGGCATCTAGCAGGCTGTGGTTCCTTTTCCACGAACCTCTGGGTTAGGGTCACAGCACACTTCCACACTAAACACAGCCACGCCGTCTAACGCCAGTGGCCTTCCGCACATTCAGAAATGGCCAGGAATAAAGATGAACCGTCTCAAGCTGCCCTGGTGTCTATGCTTGTTTTTTTTTTTTTTTTTTTTTTTTTTGCGTAATCGTTAGATACCTGAAAAATTCGCGTTTTCGTTTGGGCACAAGCTTGAATTCCGTCAGCTGTAAGTTTGCGTCATTTTAACAACTGGCCACTGACTTATTTGACACTTCCTGAAAGTCTCCGAGCCAATAATGGAAATGTAGACATATATCACTTTAACAACAAGCAGCTAATGAGCAACTGCTGTCTGCTTCAGTTCACATATATTCTTGCAGGCTAGCCTACATATCACTAAACCCGCTATTTTTCCAGTCTCTAGTTATCGTTAAGCAATACAGTTATTTCTTTACCACGAAAACATAACCACCTCGAACCCACAAATTCTTAAAACTCCCGTTGCAGCAAACTTTCAAAGGCATCAGTTTTGTCGTCTATTTACATTTCGTGTGATTGATGTTTCCTAACTAAGAGTCTTGACCCAGTACTTGTCACAGCCAGTACAACACTGGATAGAGGTTCTGACACAACATCTTTCCCGCGCTAACCACTTCACGAGATAAGGCCCGACGCGATAAGTTGATAAAGACTGACGCGATTCCTACAACGGAGGTCAAAAAGAGTCGACAGGAAACATAAGCAACGGAATTCCCGCCACACCTCCAAATCGTGAAATTGAAAGAAGGATTTTACTTTATTTTTTTCAACGAGGTAAATTTTACACCCAGTTACATAAGATGTAATGTTTTCCTCGATGTTCGCCACATAGCCGTTTCCATTCTGACGACATTTTCAGTAAGGTTAACCAAACTTAGGCAAGACACGATTTCTAATTCACTTTCCTTAACGGAAGCTTCTGCGGTTTGAATCTTAAACGATTAACTCCGTCACATTATAAACTAAGACGTAACTGTTCACGAAGATAGTACAGTCACTTAATTATCGTGTACTTCTTGCATGAACCTTCCAAAGGTAACCTAAGGAGATCGGTTTTATACATTAATAATTAGGGACTCCTAGTTATTGCAAAAAAAGATTTTTGCATAACAACAGGCGTATGTTAGCGGTTGAATTGGAGGTGTTGCGTATTATTAGATTATGCGTAAATTTTAAGATATCAGTAAAACATGTTGTGTGTTTTTCATATTTATAGGTCTTACAAAAAGTATTATAATCCTGTAATTCCAATGTTCATAATCCCAAGATATAGGAGTAAAATAATTTTTATAAGATGGTTTCAAAGCATGAAATTATGTTACGCCTAACTAGCAATTGGTGCTTAGTCTCTATTGATGCATGACACCGTTCCTTTGGTAGCGTATTCTGTGAACAGAGTATTTTAGCGCTCCTGTTTACAGCCCGTGTTTGCAAACACGCAGCAAACAGGTTGTGGGTGTTTGCACGTCTCTGGCAACCGAGGCAGGAGGTAGGTTACGGGGTTTGCTCACAGGATGTTTACCTTTACATTTATTTCCTGATTTTTTCTCGAATAAATCTGAAATAAAAAAATCTGTGTATTTAGGCGGAATATGGATGAGCGAGACTTAAGTTATTTTGAAAGAAAATGACGCTATATTATTTTTTTATTTCGATTTCCTTGTACATGTAAAAAAAGTGACAGCAGTGCATTTTACAACAGACATGTTCATGAAGAAGTGTTTTGCTTTATACTGTCAAATTATATTCCTAGGGCCATGATCTCTTCGCGAAAGGAATCTTACGTCTACAATTCTCTTTCATAGCCAGAGACTGGATCTTTTAACTTCGCACATGTCTTGAGGTTCATTCCGCAAATCAGAGACGCGTGTTGTACCAGTAACGTCTTTGTGGTAGGCAGTCACATGAAATGTCACTTTACAGAGACACGCTGCTGTGAACAATGATGCATAGCTGCAGATGTGCACGTAAGACACTAAAACCAACTGGGAAAAATTTTTTTCACAAAAAAAAAAAGGGTTTCTACACACAATACATTCAAACAATTCGGAGAAAAATTCTGTACGTTAAAATTAGTGACTCTAGTTATTTTACGGTTTCGCAGCGCCAAAGGAATGTTCTTAAGGGGTATTGATCCCTACCACCTTGGATTTATATATTTTTTCTCGATAACTTCTAATCCAGTCGATGTATCAAATTTTTGTCACGACAGGGCATAGATACAAACTTAATCGTTTTTCTGTAATTGCTGGAATCATAATATATTCATTATTTTGCAACGGGAAACAGCTGAAAAGGAAAAATTGCTTTATTTACGGGAGCGACTACAAAGGCAATAAAATTAACAGAAACAATGCCATATGGATTCCAAAAAGTGAATGAAACAATAAACAATGCCTTGTCAGCGTGAAAAAAGTAAAACATTGTGTCTATTTCCTGATTTATAAGAAAAGCCGTAAAACCAATCTGACAGGGATCAATCCCCCTTAAGGGTGCCGCTACCTGAGCGTTAGAGGCTCAGAAACGACGGAGCTTATAAGGACGACCGTGAAACGAGCATCACATGCCACATCGCCTTAAGGCTCGGTTTCAGTCGCCATATTGAAATGTATGATTTTCGCGTTTTTGGAATTCTGAGAAAAAAATGTTCAATCGGCGACTACACCGCAAATTCTATTTACCTTGAGCTACAACACAAGCATAGCAATAGAACTAGTAACGTATAGTCAGGTCGCAATTTGTCAGGAAAATAATGAATTTAAAAAAATTTGCCACACACATTGCGGCGTATTTATATGTTAACAGTTTAATCCCAAGGTCAGTAACGTAGCGAAATGTAAACAGAATTTGAGGCATAATCGCAATGTAACATTTTTCTTATTAGAATTTCAAAAAACAAAAAATAATAAAATTCAATATGGCGACTGAAACCAAGCCTTAACGAGCCAAGCGCTGAACTAGCGTGCAAGCTTCCCGCCGAACGGTTTTTACTATGGGACATTAAGGGGTGACAATATAATTTTATTGGTGGAAAGTCTGCAAATAAGTTCAGTGCAGGACGCAATCTGAGTTTCACATACATCCGGTTCGTACATTTTGAAGTACGTCTGTCTAAAAAGGCCGTTTTTTTAGCTATACTGGAGAGCTTAGAAACAGTATTTTTCAATTAGCATAATGTCTTAGCAATGAGGTTCCGACCTACCTGAAGTGTGTTTTCTTTTAGTACGTTGGCACAATGGACACACGTGGAACTGTTTCGTAGGAAAAACCTGTTTGCAAACACACTGCAACGCATTTGTAGCGTGAGGTAGGCGGCCTCCTTAAGGCTCGGTATCTGTCGCCATATTGAATTTTATTATTTTTCGCCTTTTTTTATTAATTCTGAGAAGAAAACTGTTACATCGGCGACTATACCGTAAATTTTATTTACCTTGTTCTACAATACAAGCCTAGCAATAGAGTAAGTAATGTATAGTTAGGTCGCAATTTGTTGGAAAAATTTTGAATATAAAAAAAAATTTGCCACACATTGCGGCGTAAAAGAGCGAAAAACAATAAAATTCAATATGGCTATTGAAACCGAGCTTTAAGACGCTGTGTCGCTTGTTTTGTTTAAGTTACCCATTTCCCTTTAATTAATTAAAGGTACATTGAATTATCGGCAATGTATCTCAATAGAAAACATACATTTTACGATTAGGTGCGTATCAGTGTATTAAATTCGTACTAGAGATGATTTAGTCTACATGACACTGTGAGAGATAATTATTACCTTAATTTTTAATGAGCTCATTATTTCGTAACTCTACGTCTCTATTAATATATTTTCAAATAAATCTTTCCTGACTCGGAGTCAGGAAGAAATGAAGAAAAATTCAGCATGATTAGTGACAAATGCACTTAAAGAGCTCTACACAGCAGATCCATTGACATTGTCGTAGCGTGTTAGGAGAAAGGGTTTGAAAGAGATACTACTAAATGTTAATTCGACTTTTTTTTATAGATATCATGCTTAAACACATGGCTTCGGGTCACCTTAAAATCACAAAAAAAAAAAAAAAAGCTTTTTCAGGCTGCTCTCACGTAAAAAATACTATCTGGAATCGTAGAACGAAAATAGAGAGAAGTATGCGCTGGTGGTCTTTACTATGCACTTTCCATGTATAAAAAGAGAGGTCACCGCTTAAAGTCCCAGAGGAAAAAGCGAACAACCGCAACATTGCATGCAGTTATCGCACATCGCGCATAAAGACGACAAGGTTATCGAAGCACGCACCAATCTAGACCTTATCAGCTGCCTGTTTCCGTACTTCAGACGCGCATCAGCTACCTGTTTCCGTACTTCAGACGCGGCATCTAGTGCCTCCTGTATAGGGCTCTTGAAATGTGCTCATTTTACCGTGAACATCATATAAGAAGTATAGTTTGCCTCACATAAGAATTACTTTTTTTTTTTTTTTTTGCAGTTCTGAAGACTATCATGTGTACAAATTTCTACAGAAAAATACTTAAAATCTTGTTAAACTGCACAGTTTGAGAGTCAGCTGAGTGTGTGTGTGCAACATTCACTTGTGTCAGAGGAAAACACTGGCTATTTTATGGAAGCAGCTGTAGAAGGAAATGCCAACACGACTGTCTTACAGGAGACAGACTATACAGGTGTTGGGCGCTTCATTGAGCAGAGCAGCACGAGCTAACGGATGTCGGCCAGATTGTTTTGGTGCTGTTAGCCTCCGGCAGCCATAACTCTGCGTGTGTGACGTCACGTCGCCTAGCCTGTTCTCTGGCCTGCCACGTGGGGGAGAGTGGAGACAGAGCCAACAATATGTCGCTAACGAGTGAGGAAATAAAGGGAGGGGAAGCGGAGGGAGGGAAGACAGAGAATACAGGTAAAACTAGGAACGAGGTCTTCTTCACAATGCGACGGTGTGAGAACTGACACCCACAAAGCACTGTATACATTATTTACGTTAAAATTGAGGTGGTTTCCGGAAGACAGACACATAGTATTATGTGCCCTTTTTAGGAAATCGTTTAAATGTGTCAAACATATTGTGCAGTATGTTCTATCACAATGGACGACTTGAAATAAGGCGGAGCTCCAGTCTGGCGTGGGATACAATTCCTACCTCCATGGATACCATAACCGAACATAGCCTTCATACGGGCATTTGGCTTCACATGTCCAGGATGAGATAGAAAATTGATTATTTGTTTGGAATTTGCCGCTTCTTCAGGTAAACATTGATCTTATGAATTTGCGTATCTTAACCACGAAATGGAAGTAATATTTTTTACACTTGCGTGCAAGTCTATGGGTGCACAAAATTTTTGGTATCTGCCACCACCAACTAACAAATCAGTATGTTTGTAAACAACCGTTGTGCCCCCTGCTGTGTGTGACGTCAGAGGGTGTGTACCTCAAGTCATCCATATTGTTACGGTATTCCAACAATAAAAGTTAGGAGTGTTTTGTGGATTTACAGATAGTTCTGTTTATTATTTTTTGAGGGATTCCCTGCAATTAATAACTACTTAACAATGTGTGTTAAGTTCAGATAACTTGCCTTTTTGTAACCAGCTTAATTTGCAAATCTGAAATACAATAACAAAATTTTTGAACATCTATATCTGAAAACACCATTTTTGTGTATGTGTCCTTCTTACAGAAATATCCTCCTGTAATACGTTTTGTACTGCTAGTAATTTATTAATTTAATTTACTTAATTGCAATGTTACTAATAACACAAGTTATTTGCAATGCGCAGAGCCACTGATGTTTGGCGACAAGAACTTTGCAGCAACTTGTTTCAATACCTTATGTACACACCTGCAGCTCTGCTTCCTGGTCAATGTTTGGGTTTCCAGGAACGGCAGGACAATAATCGCACAGCGCGAATCTTGGGTTAAACTAGAGACGAGAATGTCAATGGCAAAGTGTTGTATGATGATATTTTACGTACACAGTGTGGCAACACAGCACGAAGTTAGTTTCCTCTTATAAACATAACTAACAGTTATTTTGGACATGACCCACGATAAAACAAAAAACAAAGGAAGAAAATCCAGTAAGGTGTAGTCAACAGACATAAAACATACAAACAATTCCTGAAAGGAATGAAGTCATAGCCCAGAAGACGACACAAGGACAAACAACAGATTCAAAACAACAGGAAACTTAATTCCTAAGTGGAATATAGTCAACTGGAGAAAGATGAGTATATTCAACTTAGGAATTAATTTTTGTGTTGTTTTAATCTGTTGATGGTCCTTGTGTCGCCTTCTCGGATATTACTACATTCCCTCCAGGAATTATCATGAATCTTTTATGTATGTTGACTACAGTTGAGTGGTTTTTCTTCCTTTGTTTTTTTTTTTTTTTTTTTTTTTTTTTTTTTTTTTTTTTTTTTTTTTTTTGTTATGAGTTTTTCTGTAATACGGCAATATCCGCCCACAATGTGGTATGTCAAAAATCTGTTATGTTTATAATACGAACCCATTGCAAGAATCGTTCAAAGAACCCTAGTTTCCTCTCGCGATACACAGAGAGCATGTCTCACTGCCACTGTTCTGGTCATCACATTGTGGACTCGGTTTCAAATCCCGAGCAGTCCAACCACTATTCTACCTTTACTAGGCCGTGTAACATACATGAAATAATACCTTAACTTGAAGTGCAGGAGGGGGCATTATCATTGCTGTGTTGCCAAATTGTGCGTCAAAAATGTTGTACGACATTTTGCCGCTAATATTTTCGTCTCCAGTTCAGCCCAATATTTGGGTGGTGTGGCTATTATTCAACCGTTTCTAGACATCCTGTACATAAATTGCCCCTGTACGAACGACTGATTTTATTGCGTTATCAACTCCGGTTTAAGTGAAATACATTTTTTTTGTCAGAGCGTGGTGAAGCTGTGGTTAAAAACACTCGCCTCGCATTCGGGCGGACTCGGGTTCGATCCCCGGGCCCGGTCGTCCCTGAATTCGGTTTTCCAGGATTTTCCGAAAGCACTCCAGGCGAAATGCTAGGATGGTTCCTTGAACCGACTTCTATGGGTGGTTCGGAATGAAGTGAGCCTTCAAAAAAGCTCTGCTAAAGTTTTATTTTCAATTCCAATTCGTATCTCTCCGCGCGTAACGGATAACGACGGGAAGTGTCTAACCTCTTTGGATGTTTGCGCGCGTAAGACAAATTGTACAGTCTGTAAGTACCTATATAGTTTGATAAAAAAAGTTTTTTTGTGTAAAATACAATTATGTCGCTTTCAGTTTATTTTGTTTCAGTACTGTTGTATTTAAATAGAAAAATACAAGGAACTGTACTGGGTAATTTCGCAGCTAACCATACAAGCAGTAAGAGGACTATGGCAATGCAGAAATATATGCAGTTACAGATAGTGATGTTTTCAAAGGTTAAATCTTTGGTGCTCAATTTATCCCGATCGACGTATACCTTCTTTTTCACCCCGTGTACCAAGGCCTTGTGGCGTCCGAGGGCACGTAAATCGTCCATGTAAATGGTTGTTTCGCCTCTGCGTGCTGGACTGTTCTGCGTCTGTGTACGCAGCTTGTGGACGGCGGGCAAGGCGATACAGGAGGACTGGTGCTGGACGAGAGCCAGGGCAGGCTTCCAGGAGGAAGTGGCAGACCGCGAACAACCCGCAGAGAACTGATAGTCTGCGGTACAGTAGTCGCACGACGACGGCGGGGAAGTACCGTAGATACCATGGCAACTACCCCCCTCCCTTCCCCCTTCTTCTCAAACCGTCCTTCTACAACACTCCCAACTCTTCACTCTTCCATTTGCCACTACCGTAACGCGTTGGACGTTCGATTACCAACCTGCTTTTAGTTTCAGTTCAGTTCAGGACGTGAAAAATTCGCGTTTTATTCTTGCACGAGCAGCGTCAAATCGTTTTATTTTCAAGGGAAGCCTAGAATATATAAATAGAGACGCTGATTTATCTCGGGTTTAACTAGACTGGTTGCTGGATTTCAACACAAGTTCAGCTTATCAGAAGATTACTGACTTTAGCTTGTACTTGCAGCTGTTGCCCTATTTGACTGAGCAAATAGGATCCCGAATTGATGCCTGTTATTGGTCTGCAAACAGCTACATCGTCTCAAAGTATTTCACCGAATCATTTATAATGCAAGAAACTACAGCGTTTTCAAGGGTGTTGGCATAATAAATGTGCATGTTTGGACTGGTAGGGATTTTAAACTGCACTCATAATATGCAGGTGAAAACAGTAATAGTAATACATAGAGACCTGAAAATTTGACGTTATTTTAGGCACAAGCTATAATTCCAACAACTGTACGTTCATGCCTCTTTCGTAATTGGCCCTCGACTTATTTGACACTTCCTGGAAGTCGCTGAGCCAAGAACAAAAATGTAACTACAATCAAACCTCTTTAATACAAACCTGAAGGGACCAAAATTTTGGCTGTTTGTAATAATGAGGTTTGTATTAACAGGTGTTCACTAAAACCTTAAAGTGTTCCTAAAATTTTGGTCACTCTGTTTATCCCCACAAATCAAATAGTCTTTTCACCACAATGACATTCTTTTACTTCAGAACTTGATATTGAATGGTATAATGCATAAACAAAAGTTTTATTGAACGTTAAAGTAATTATTTCATTTCTTGTCCCATTCCAAGGGGAATAAAAATCACTTTGTATTAATGAGAACTTTGTTTTAACAGGGTTTGTATTAACGAAGTTCCACTGTAAACACATGTCCATTTCTCTGTGTCAGCGAGCATCCAATGAACAGCTGCTCTTTGGTTGAGTACATATATTCTTGGAGGCTAGCCTACAAGTAAGTGAACCCGCGAATTTTTCCCGTCCCTAGTAATTAGAGGCACGAGTATTTCGCGTATTGATTGTAGGTTAGGTTGAACGCCAATAACCTGTATATCACTGTAACTTCTGTGATTAGACGACAATTGTTTTGACACACCTTTGGAGGTTACTAGCATTCCTGGGGCTACCCACTTGTATGGTTAGAAGCCAATGGATATTCGACTTTGACCAGGGTGTGTATAGGACTGAGAAGTCTAGACTGCTACCAGATTAATACGCGAAATACTGGTGACTCTACTAGTATTACAATAATATATTTGTAGAGAGCAAAAGGGAACTAACTGCAGTGCTACGTTGCCATATTGTGCATGAAAAATATAACCGTTCACCATTTTGCCACCAACACTTTCGTCTCCAATTTAGCCGAGGATTTGATTGTTGTGCAACCTTAGAGTGGACAGAGTATAGCGCTTGGTCTATTTATGCATAAAACCACCCAACTATCATATGTAAACTTAAACCCTTCTAAAGTAAACTAAACTTTCCTGCCACGTGGTTGAGGTGAGGAGGAAGCGTGGCTTTGGCAGAATGAAATAGTTAGGGAAAGGAATAATTTGTGAGTACAATTACCAGCACGTTAGACTCCGCTGTCCTGTGCATACTCAAGAACCGACCATTTGTCAATTAACTGCTACTCACTGGAACAATAGACAATGAACGTATAGACCACTAATGAGCATACGTAGGACAGAGCATTGTAACACGCGGGTGATCGTATTGGCGAAATTGTTATTTTCCTAGGTATAACTCACAGTGGTGTGAGCATAGCAGTTTTAGGCAAGTAATCGTTCTCTGCGATTATTTTTAACGATTAGATATTAAAAAGTAAACAAAAGTAAAAAACAAATACGATTTAGGCTTGCGTAACAGTCAACGTTCAGGAAAAAACATGGTGTTACTATATTTTCAAATTGAGGAAATGATAAATACCTTTGTTACGAAACTAGTTTCACGCCGTTCTCGTAAAATAATGGGTATGCATACATACATACATATATTTTCGTGTTACCGTTCGGCGTTCCGCCGGCATTTCAGAGCAAATATGGCCGGTGGATAAACACGCAACAAGAACTTGTTTTAGTGCCGTGACGTCACAACACATATCCACACTTTTCTAGTGTTTGACTGCGAGTTCAGTGCAGGCAGTTTTTATCAGACGAATATGTTATTAGTACATCTTTATCATCAACACCACATTCAACACTGTCCCTTTTTAAATGTATTTGTTAATTTGTGTACTGTAGGCCTAATAATAGGCGGGTACGAATATAATCGGTTGCATAACATTTTGTACGCAATCGGTAATCGAAATCGGTGATCGGGTTTTCTACACAGAGAAAAATGTTTTCTACAGTTAACTATATGTAAGCTTGTATATGGAGAAACAAAAATATATTTTATCCTACAAAATTTTTCTTGGCTAAACAATCTGTAACAAATTGGTTTTGTCGGCCTAACAAAATGCATGTTTAACGAGACTAAACCCTCCTGTTCAGGTAACAAAATCAGCCAGGCAACCATATTTTTATATTTGATTGATTCAACGTTTACACGAGATGTTTCGCCATTTACGAATATGTATACAGTTGACTCAACCAAACTTTTTTCTCTGTACAATATCGTCTCATCTCTAATTCATTGTAGGAGCCTGTTTGAGGGGCAAAGGTTCGCAGGGGTGTAAATCACAGTTATTTAGTAGTGTCTTTTTTTTTTATATTATTTACATTTTCCAAACGAATATTCTTTAACAAATATTTCACTCTTATGAATTTCTGAAATTCGTTTGCGTATTGCAAGAATGTACTGCATTTTGCACGTGATTACCGAAAATTGTTTAAGAGGAAACTATTTTAACTGATTCACACCACTATAAATCTAAGCCCCTGATTTTACGGGTCCTTTCTAAAGTTCGATCATCGCTCCGTGCACGTAGTTAGTATTCAACCACCAGTTTCTAAGAACTAAACATATTCATGTAAACAGAATCGTATGAGCGTTACGTGACTTACTTGCAGTCAACACCGCTTCTACCTGCAAAGTGGGTTATCTATATTTCCAGGAATTCCGGTCTTACGATAAGGAAAAAAAACGCCAGCAATAAATTTATGGCCTTGCTTGCTATAACGTCAGCACCTGGTCAGGCGAGATTTTACGAATTGGTTGGACTGGAATTTTTATCGACTTTGCAGCGTGTTTTGCTGAATCCAAGCGAACCTTGGGCAGAGATAAAAGTATAATTTATTCTCGCGAAGTGACGTTTACTGGGAATTTTGTCTGGTGCGAAGTGGTTCAGTGAGGCACGATTGCAGACGACGCTGTGACGACGTTGCGAGACGGATTACCAATAAACTGCAGCCGAAATGTTATAACAGCGAGTTCAAACTGGTATTTCACTTCCGCTGGTTCTAACTTATTTACGTTTTTATAAGTCACGATCGATGGTTTCTCGTGACCATGATTTGAAAATGATGTCCATACGTGTCTTTGAGCCACATACACCTACAAACACACACACATGCGTACACACACACACACACACATACATCTTAAGGCCTCGATCTTCAGTTTTGCAGGGGTCTCAAAAATATTTTTAGCGCAAATTAATGTACATATCAAAAATCCATTCTGGCAGTTTTAACTCTTCTATATTATTGCTTGTATCTTAATTTTTCTGTTTTAATACACCAAACGAATTTGTAGATTTTTACCCCAGAAATATCACATATTTTGTTGTTAAAATAAGCCAAAATTAAGCAAATATTTTTTGCAAACGGTACATTATTTAAAAAAAACCTCTGGCAAAATTTTGTATCGTATGACTGTACACAGTCTCAAGTTTTTCAAAGCATTTGGTTAAAAAATATTTGAGTTATTTGCAATTGTTTGAAATAAATGAAAGATTATTCACTTGAGACAACAGCGTCGGCTCGATATATCAAAACACGATTAACAACAAAATAGCATCATGCACGACGTAATATGTGCACGTAAACAACTAAACAAATTACACACACATAAATATACACACACGCGATGTGTCCGAATAATACGCCAATTTGCAATTTGCAGATTTAGGGTTTGGGGGCTTAGAGTGTATGGAACATTATCATAGGGCTGTATGGAAGATATTGGTCTCTATAGTGTTTGGTATAGGTCCGGAGTCTAACTTGTCATCAGAGGAAGAGTTGTAACTATGTCCGGGTCGGGTACTAACGACCAGACCGCATCATCCTTGCGTTATTCGTTACGTCACAAAGGTCCGCGTTGCATGGATGGCAGGCACCACAACAACATCGTGCAGATATTATCCCCTGCAGGTCTGAATGAACTCTATCCTCCGTCATCTTCTCTTTCATCACAGGCACATTACGCGTCTCTCTCTGTCTGTCTGCCGACTTACAACCTCTCCGTGGAAGTGTGTGGTATGTGGGTCAGTGGTATTTCTCGCGACCCCATATAACCTTTCCCTCCCCTCTTTACACACTTTCCCCCTCCCTTGTACCTTCCAATGTACACAAGACCCTCCTTCTCCCCTACTTTTACCACCCACTGTCGTGTCTGTTAGAAAATGTTTGTGTGTTATACACAATATATGTTGGTTTCTTTAGCTAAGCTTATGTTTTTAGGTTGAGTGCTACACACATTATATATTACCGTGTTCACGGCCAAGTTGTTGACTTTCATTCGCGTATATGATATGCGTTGTTCTCATTGTTCTGTGATTCATGTCGTGCAAAAGAAAAATTAATAAATCTCTGAGTGAGTGTATTCTAATCAGTCACACTCGTCAAGGTACAGCGAAGAAAACATATATATTTCGGAAGTAGTGTTACAACTGAAATCGAGCTTATAACTGTTTTCGTGACCGCTTGTCAGAATCATAATTTATTATTCTTTGGACCTATTAATAAAAATCAATTGATAGCGAGGCACCTACAAAGTTCAAACAATTACAATTACAAATAAAGGCCCGGAAATTTGGCGAATTCACTTGAGAAGAAGCTGGATGTTGAACGCATGTATCTACGACTTGCTTTCACCATTGGGCCGATATCTAGGGACCCCTGATTTTTGCGAAAAAAAATTTGCCGCACTTTGTTTTAGTGACTTACGTGCACATCTGCAGCTCTGCTTCATAATCAATGATTGGCCGTCTTAGTTGTGACGTGTCTCGGAGTTTTACCGGCAAATCATAGACTTGTGGAGTTGTAGTAACGTCATTGTGGTTGGCGAAGTAAAATGAGAGACATCACTTCACAAAGACACGCTGCCAATAACCATGAAGTATAACTTCAGATGTACACGTAAGACACTGAAACAAAGTGTGGCAGAATTATTTTCGCGAAAATCAGGGATCCCTATCGATAGCTATTAAATTCGTCCATGATGACTCTGAGCATGGCCGTCGTTAGTAGAAGGCCGGAGTCTTGAATGTGGTAACACTGCATCGGGGGCCTGCTGCCTGTCACTTCTTGACCACCCTAGTCTCTGCAACGTGTATAGACGCAGCTTTAGAAGCGTGAACACGTCTACACTGACTAGGGCTACCAATGAGCGACCGGCAGCAAGCCTCCGATGCAGCGTTGCCACATTCTCAAAACTCCGGCCTTCTACTAAAAACCGGCCATGCTCTGAACCAATAGCAAACTTGCATATTTTATCATGTTTGCAGCTGGCCTCTCAGTGGAGCAACAGCCAATGTACAAGTACTTGAGTGAAGAGATTTTGGTCAGCGTTTAACAACGATGTCTTCAGCGCTGGTAAGGGGTGACATGAGTTAAGTACGGAGGAGCGCCGGAATGAACTGGCGGTGGAAACGGGAGATACCCGAGAAAACCCGTCGATCAACGTCATCGTCCGGCATGATTCCCACATGCGAAAATCCGGGGACCGACCCCGCCGGGAATCGAACCCGGATCGCCTTGGTAGGAGGCAAATGAACCGATCATTCGGCCACTGCGACCCCAACAAGTGATTGAATCCGCGAAATTTTCCGGCCTCTAATAATTTGCAATATAAACACGGTTGCACGTGTTTAGTACATACAAAATAATCCATTTTAGAAGTTTTATCAGCCCTAACTCCGTTTTTATCAAAACCAAACAAATAATTCATAAAATCGTCCGGCCGACGGAGATCCATCGCGTTGGAAACAAAGAAAGGGAAAATGTAGGTTGCCAGGAATAGTTTCAAAGCGCACGCTCGCGTGGCTGTTGTCCGAGTACTGCTGCGACCTTACATCATGATCGTGGGTCACGAGTTAGTGCGCTAGTCACGCGGAACGAGACCTTGAACAGTACTGTACCATTTTTGGTAGGAGGTTTACACGCCTGGGCTGGACCCCGTAATGTCTGTCATGTTAGTATTTGGGTGTACACTTTTGACTTTGGTCCTATTGCTAGGACCATGAGCATTTCTCAAAAAGAATTTTGCCCCAGTTCGTTTCAGTGCCTTACGTGCACATCTACAGTTTTGCTGCATGGTTACGGGCAGCGTGTCTGTGTGAAGTGACGTCTCCCATTTGACTGCGCCAACCACAGTAAGGCTGCTACAACACCTCATGTATGTTACTTGCAGGTAGATCCTCAAAACACGCCAGAGTTAAAACATCCAATCACTGACCATGAATCAGAACTGTAGATGTGTACATAAGGTACTGAAACAAACTGGGGCAAAATTCTTTTCGCGTAAAAACAGGGTCCCTACTCATTACCTCTAAGTTAAAGGAGAAAAATACACCCTAGCTTCAGTAGTTCAGTCTTTTGGCGTTCCACGCGCGCAATATCATACTGTTGTGCGTACCATTCGATCAGGACTTTTTTGAACGAAGATCTAAAACAAAAATGTCAGTTCACCAAATATTGACATTTCTACTTACAGTATAATTAGACTCAATTGGCGCCAGAACAATGTACGCTATCGCCAGCCTCAAGTCATATTGCACGTTAGTGTTTGTTCCGCGCTTCAGATAGTTCAAAATTCCACCGGCAGGTAGCATCAGAGTTAGGTTTTCGCGGCGCAGCTTCGCCAAGTTGCATCATTTGCGTGTGTTTGTCCGTTGTGCGTATATACAGATTCAAAAGTATTGGAAATTACTATGAATGTCATTGCCAAATAATGTGAAACCATCAGTATTCTGTAAATTATGTTTTACGTTTGTCAGACTAGAAACAACATACTTTTTATTTCACATATTAAGAAAATGCCGTATTTATCGTTTCTGTTACGTGCGTCGTCGTTCGTGGCAGTAGAACTGAACGAAACTTGAATTCCAGAATTGCGTGTGTCATGTGTGTTTTAGTGGCAGTTTTGAGTTACAATTTCAAATAAACTATGCCCGCATTTACAAGATTTGTAACGGCAATAGTGCGTCTTGTATAAATTAGTTGATGGACAGAAGCCAGTATTATAAGAGGTTAACTCGCAGATATTTATAACTACGATGACTTTTTATTATATCTTATATTCAGCCTCCGTGCATTTAATGAGTAGATATTGTAGCTAAAGTTTATCGGAGCACCGATAGTACGTCATACAACACTAAGACTGACACCGTGTAATTTTGGCTTAATATCTGAATACAGTAGAACTTTTATCGAAGTAAATTGCAACCCAGTTCCAAGCGGCTTACCGCTGTGTATTGTCGCTGTCGACACTCTAGACACGTGTGCACGGCCGTGACGTCCCCGGGTCACGAGCGGAGTCCCAGATGTCCGGCCCTCAAACAACGGAGGTAGTCAGCATGAGGACGGCTTCCTAGCCGATCTGGAGTTGCCCCATTTGACGGTACGTTGAACGACCCCCTGGGGGCTCTGCTCCCTCGTTATATACGTCAGCTTGCTTTCAAAGGACAACTTTCAGAGTGTTCTCATAACACTGATCCGCGCTTGCAGTTCCGCCTGCCGGCTGTTCCGTATTATACAGGGTGCTGCAAAATTCTATGTCAGTATTCTAGGGAAACAATCCTCACGTGTAGAGGAACAAAAAGTGTTATATGAACATAGGTCCAAAAACGCACCGTTTCTGCGCTACAATTGGCAATACATGACGTATGGTTGATAGCGCGCGGGTAGGATCATGTTGCTGTGGGGCACCATTACAGCAGTACATAACATGTTACTATGCCACACACTACGCCACTAACACACATACAGTAGGAACAACTGTGACACAGCAACATTATCCTACCCGCGCGCTATCAACCATACGTCATGTATTACCAACTGTAGAGCAGAAACGGTGCGTTTTTGGACCTATGTTCATATAACACTTTCTGTTCCTCTACATGTGAGGATTGTTTCCCTAGAATATTGACATGGAATTTTGCAAAATCCTGTATATTACCATAAGAGATGATGGTTTATCGCGAGGAAACTTGATTATTTGCTGGGTTTCAACGCACGTTCAGCTTATGAAAAGCTCACTGCGGCTTTCCCTTGTACGTAGATCTGTCGCCCTATTGAACTAAGCCAATAAGAATCCCGCTATTGTAATATTTGATGCCTATTATTGGTCTGCGGACAGCTAAGGAGTGTAGACGTATGTCACTCAATAATGCATGTCACGAGAAACTACAGCGTTTTCAAGGTCATGTTGGCACAAAAAAGTTTCGCGATATTACATAAATTATAACTATAACGTAGGGAGTGATAAATTTGGTCAGCGCTTAACATCGTTCGAGGTCTTTAGCGCTGATAACGGGTGACATGAGGTGAGTATGGAGCGGCGCCGGAATAAAATGGCGGGGGAAACGGGAGATCCCCGAGAAAACCCACCGACCAACGGCCTAGTCCGGCACGATTCCTACATGAGAAAATCCGGGGACCGATCCCGCCGGGAATTGAACCAGTATCGCCTTGGTGGGAGGCGAATGGTCTAACCATTAAGTCACCGCGGCCCCCTATAACATAGTACTGTCCTTTCATTTGGATACTTAGCTGGCCACTTACACGAAACAGGAATATAAGAAAGTTTTCCAGCTAAATGAACAAATGTGTGGCCATGAATAATTGGTTGACGGGGCTTGACAGTTTAACAACAGAAAAAAGAACAAGCCTGTTCTTAGAAGTTGATTCTGGTCTTGTCTGGTGGTACTAAGATTAATATTCATTTTATGCGCCAAATTTAGTCTGGTACTTGATCTTCCGAGTAAGAGCGTTGGAAAGGCCCATCACGCTAACGAACCGTGTCCCAGATGAATGGATTACTTAGCAGTCGCCAAAATATTTTTCTTGTTCGCGTTTCTCTCGCCTAAACAGTGGAACCAATGAACTACGTATGCGCTCGATGTTAAAGGCAGTAATTTATGTTGCCTAACAATTGAATGCAAGGTAGAAAGAAACATATTTCATTGGGCGCAATTGGACGGTTCACAGCCACACGACAAGACAGATTCCCTCCTCATTTCTGAATATACACGAGACGTTGGTTCTATCTCTAGTGAGCTCGCTGTCGGCGAAAACGTTACGCGTTAAGCCCTACTACTCATGTCCTATTGAGACTAAATAACCACTTTTTTAAGACCTGATAATTGATTATTTCCGGCCAATTTGAAACTTTCCCTCGCTAGTTAATGTAATGTAAAACACCATAGTTAATAATAAACATAATTAAGTCATTATTCTTGTTATTACTATTATTATTTCTATTATTATTGTTATTAATATTATTATTATTCACAAGACGGTCTTCGAAAGTGCTCACTTTGCCGTTAACAGATTATACCTACTTTACAAAGCATCACCTACTCTACTCGCGCAACTTTTTGAACGCTTCAAGCTGTTGTACCCGTATCATATGCTGCATCGCCACATGGAGCCAAGTGACGAATTAGCGTGCAATATTCCCGCCGATACATTTTTGCTATAGGACTTTTAAGGACGTTGGACTCGTAAAAATTCAAATTTTTATATTTGTGCCAAACACTCTTCATCTTTTACACATCAGATAACATGTCATTTCCCCGAATAAAAATAAAATTGGTCCCATAATTTTGGCATAATCACCTATCAAAGTCACAAAATGGCAGTTACGGTGTAGCCAAAATAATAAAAAATAATTAACTTGCAGGAACAAGATAATTCATATAGATACTTAATGATGTGAGCTACTTCAAGATACTTTTGTAAACACAAAGCTAAACATTTTTGTATTTTAAAAAAATTGATGAAAATTAGTAAATTTTTGTATAACTTTGACACTTGGCTACTACTGACTTTTTCAAAACTAACTTTTGTCAAAAATTTCATTAAATGCATTGATACACTGATTTTAAGCTCCTGTAATTTTGAATTCATCAGTTAATTACTTTTTTTTTTATTTTGGCTACACTGCAATGGCCATTTTGGGACTTTGATGAGTGATAATGCAAAAACTATGGGGCCTAATTTTAAGTCGTGTTATCTGATGTGTAAAAAAGATGAACAGTGTCTGGCACAAATAAAAAAAAAAATATATTCGGGTCCAACGCCCTTAAGCTGTGACTACAATTTTATTGTTGGAAAGTTGGTAGGTAAGTTCATTGCGTGTTTGTATATGAGTTTCAGGTAAGTTACATCCGGTTATTACATTTTTTAGCACTGCAGTCTGAAATGGCCTTTTTTTTTCAGCTCTGTCGGTATGCTTGGGAACAGTGTCATTAAATTGCACGGTGTCTTAACGACGACATTCCGACCTTGCCCGAAGTGTGTTTTCTTTTCGTACGTTGGTACAATGGACACACGTGGAAAAGTTCCTTACCCTGTTTACGAACATACTGCAATGCATTTTAAGGGCGTGATAGGCGGGGCCCTTAATATGACCACATTTAGGTGAACAACCAGGAAGGGCCTGGGTACGCATACAAATTTATTTCCTTAATTGAACTCTTAAGAAAGTGTGAAATCAGTTCAAAAATCGTACTTTTACAATATAAAGCTTGCAAACTAATGTCAGAACATTAATCGGTTTAAGCACCACAGCAAGAATATCATTAAATTGTTCTAAACTATCCAGAAACCTGTGGGGACAGTAGTATATATTTTTATGAGCAGAGTACTTGATGGAAAACAAAATAACCTTCTGTGGTTTGTCACATATTACACAACATTGTGTACTTTTGCAAATAGGTTTCTTGGAAACTGGCTGACAAAAAAATTCGTGGCATTTTAAACAATTGTTGTAAAATGTTCTATAATTTAAGATATGTTTGACTGTACTATTGTTTGTAAATATACAAAAATGTTAGTAAATAAAACGTAAATATTTGAATATTTACAAGCATTTTTCTGAAAATTTTACAAATTCTAGCTCCAAAGAATTTTCTCGTAGAAGTAGAAAAAAAATTACTATGCAGGCTATTCGTGTGAAGTTTCTATTTCCTCTGTCTGCGCTTGCGCATCAGCCGGGATGTGTCACCTGGTTTTCCCTCGGAGATGATGCGCAATATGGCGTAAACACGGAAGAAGAGAGAGAAGGACCGAGCGACAAGCGAGAGAGAGGGAGAGAAACGTTCTGCACGAGCGTTAGTGTCCACGCATTGCCAACTTCACGACACAAAATAAGTGTCGTATCGTTAAGGCTAGTCATCAGTCGCCACATTGAATTTTATTGTATGCAGGCATGACGACTGAGCTGTTAACACATAAAGTAACAGCCAGTCTAGAAAATTATGAATACAAATCTGTCTAGACTGCAGTTGTTTGGGATAACTTTGTGTCGGGTAGGAAAAACTTTGCACCACCAGGCTAGTTTGATTTTAAATAAAGGATCAAAGTTATTATGAATACTGTAATGTTCTTAATGAATACATTTGTTAATAACGAATTTCATTCAATGGTTGAATGTCACACAGTCATTTTATGAAACAAGATGGCTGGTACAATGTTATCCCAAAATTGTTCAAAGTTACTCCAAGCGACTGTAACTGCGGCCTTGTTATATGTTAACAACTAAATTGTTATGCCGGTATTGATATTTTTTCCCCTGCGCTTGCTTTTGTTTGTAGAAGACCTCTGGACATGGCCGTCCATACTGATGCTGCCAACCTGACATGTTGTTTTCCCTTCACCTTACGTGCGTCGAGTATTTATGCTTCCGGCGGACATCTGCAGCTTCGTCAAGCTGACAGCTAATGTTTCTGTAGTACGCCTGCGTGCATACCACAGGCGCACGTCTGCTTGCCAATGCGTTTTTCGATTCACAATCCAAGCAGTCTACGCTCCGGTAATACAATTCCAGACACACATTTTCATTCGCCTCTCAGAAATGTCAACTATCAAACAACATGACAACTACACACATATTATATCCGACTGAAATTTAAGGAAGGGGGTGTTAGACAATTTTATTGTATTTTCAGTTTTTGAGCCATAACAATTATTCAAATTGTATTATGAAAATTTGTCCTTCGACAAAGCATACAATGTATTCTTGATAAACTGCTTGACATAAATGATAATGGAATCTTTCATTAATGTGCCATTCGTTGCAACAACGATTCTACAAGACAAAATAATGAAAAGTTCTATTAAGTTATTATTATTTATGTCAAGCAGTTTACCAAAAATAATTCCTATGCTTTGACGGAGGAAAAAAATTTTGACAATACAATATGAACAAAATGTTATGGCTCAAAAATTGAAAATACAATAAAATTGACTAACACTCCACCCCCCCTCCTCCTTTAAAACCACGGATTTCTATTTATGCTTTTTTTGCAAGGTTTATTTTTTTAATTCCTGATACGAAGCAGATATCGCAAAACCGTTACATAGAAACGTTGAAAGTTCTCTGTGCTGCGTATCGTATTTTTTTTCAAGAAGTTAACTTTCTGTGTAATTTTGGCAACTTATCGACTTAATTAAATCTTCTTTAAGTCAATATTTAGCTAAAATTATAAACAATTTATGATTTAAAAAAACTAGACTACATAGTACACACTATTTTTAACATTTCTATGTAACGGTTTTGCAATATCTGCTCCCTTTCAAGACTTAAAAAATGAAACTTACTAAAATATCAAACATGGTGACCCGCAGATCATGTCACTAAACATGCAGATTTTTTTCTTAATTTCTTCCTGGTTCCAAATTTGGCAAGATTTATTTGAAGTTATTTGAATAAGGGCTATTAACTTCCGCTACGCGCAGTGTGTTGAAAATATTTAAACGTAGTTATGAAATAATTAACCTAATATAAATTAAATATAATTTTCTCTCACAGTCTAATAAAGACTAAATAACTGATAGTACCACTTATGTCTATGAATACGCACTGAATCGTAAAGTGAGGGAGAGATTTTGGTCAGCGCTTAAGACCATGGTCGTTCATTTATTTCGAACAATTGCAAATAACTCGAATATTTTTTAACTAAATACTTTGAAAAATTTGAGACTGTGTACAGTTATACAATACACAAATTTGCCAGAACGTTTTTTTAAAAATAATGTATCGTTTGCAAGGCAAACAATTATTTTGCTTTATTTTGACTTATTTTGACCTCAAAATATATTATATTTCCGGAGCAAAAATCTAAAAATCGTTTGGTGTATTGCAACAGAAAAATTCAGATACAAATGAAGGTATATAAGTCTTAAAACTTTAAGAATGAATTTTTGATATATGTAGCCTATTAACTTGCATTTAAAAAATTGTTTTCGAAACCACTGCAAAACTAAAGAGCGAAGTCTTAATATCGAGGTCTTTAACGATGGTAATGGTTGACATGAGGATGGTATGGAGCAGCATCGAAATGACGGCACGGGGGAAACGGAAGATCCCCGAGAAAACCAGCCGACCAACGGCCTCGCCCGGCACGATTCCAATATGCTAATATCCTGGGACCCAACCCACTGAGAGTCAAGCCCGGATCGCTTGGTGGGAGGCGAATGGTCTGACCATTCGGCCACCGTGGCCCCTACATAATTGTAAAATTTAATTTATATGTATGTATTAAGAGACATTGCCGATTATTCATTACACCCTTAATTGGTTATACATGCGTGGATAATTGTAACATAAGATGTGACACAAAAACAGATCACATAAATTGTAATAAAATAATAATAGTTTCAAATAATTGTTGACTCTTACATTGATTGGAGGACCGCTAACTAGACAGGCGAAACTTAAACTGTAACTGCAAGAAAATGTACTTATATTGTGCGTGTTTTATGCGATACATTCCAAAAAACAATCCCAATATATAATTACGTTTAAATACAATTTTTGAATTGAAAAAAAAAATCAATTAGTGGATTTGGTATTGTTTTGTTCTATTCTGTTTCGATTTCACAAAAAATTTTTATTTTTACGAAATTTTTAACGTGAGGTAAACGATTACATCCTATGTTATCTATAATTTATTTGAGGACACTGCTGCATACGTCTTTGTTTCATGATTTATATTTTACTGTACTTACCTACGTGTTGTTTACACTTACATGCTGTTTACGGTAAAGTAAGCCACCATTAAAAAAATACATATTGAAAATAGTAAAAAGATTTTATTTTGTCTGCAGACCTAATAATTTATGTGTGAAAAATTCATGATTTTATATTTGTTCAAGACAGAGTTATTTTTGCAGATGTTACTAATCATATGGGACGATTTAGCAAGATATTCCCATAAAACAATATGTCAAGAGTTACAACTGCAGCCACCCAACGAAAACTATTATTTTTTAATTGCGGGAATTAAAGGATTTTTACTTGTTTTTCCAGCGATTTTAATACTTAAAGAATAAGTTGTCTTATGTATTTATAATGTTTAGCACATAACAGACGACATAAAATTTCAGTTTAAATTATTTCAGTAAGTCCGTTGGTATTCGTTACTTAGGCCTACATGCTGCCGTAAAATGAAAACTTTGACACACCTATATGCCGTTAGCTATGCTACTATCGCTTTAATATACAACATATAAAACACTTTTTGGGGCTTTGTCTTCTGGTAAAAAATAATATTTCAAAGAAAACAAGAATTTAAAAACAATTATTTAGTGTTACTAGTAGCAGTTTCCCTGCAATTTGTAGAACAATTTTTTTTCTTTGTAGAACATGTAACAGTTTTATCAGAGTTAAGCCACTGTAAAAATGATTTGTAAAATTCCCATATTTATGTATAGGAGTGTTAAGAAAGTACGGTAGGTATAGTAAAATGGTTTCCCATACAACGAATTGTAGTGTTCCTATACATTTTTTTTTAGAAAACAATAAAAAATATGCTGGTGTTAACAAACTTCTGCAGCAATAGCACTCAACATTTGCTCTTTTTATAAAATTTAAGTGTCCAGAATGTGTATATGTTAATTAACTTAATTTCTATTGCGAAGGTTTTTACATCGTTGTTGGAAAAAGAACAGCTAACATTACGACTAATATTACAACTAAAGTATTTTAATATTACCATTTCGGTAGGCTTTGAATAAAACTTTTGTTTGTGACAAAGCTACTTACTAAAGTTTCATATTAAAACAAAAACATTTTCTTTGCAGAAACGATACCGCTGTGTTATGGAAAAGAAAGTAACTTTTAGTATGTAACGACCTACTTACAGTCTTACACTATTCCGTTACAGGAGTCAGCTGAGAAGTGCTTTTGCAATTCGACTATGCTAGCACAATTTCCTGATTGTACTTATCGTTTCACTTAAATAATTTACAAACAAATTGCCGAAATACATTATACCAAAAGTGTTTTTAACCAAGTAATAAATACTCATATTTATATTTATGTAATGGCGTGCAAAATACGTAACCATGCAGTATTTCAAGGACGCATGGTGTGTGGTGTATTCTTCGTAATAGAAGCGTCTTTATTTTGTGCAGCGAAGTCGTAGAGATGTTCGAAGCCGTGCGTATGACCAGTCATGTTTATCTGTGATTGATGGAACATGATCGTATCACATACGACTAATATAAAACACTACATGTGCTCTTGGAATGTCACGATCATCTGTTTCGGAGTAGGCATGATGAAGTATACGCATCTAGTACGTGAAATACATTAGGGCCTATACTAGATTTACTTCCTCAACGTTACGCTTGGAGCAGAAACACGAACAGTATTTTTAAATTAGCCTTATGATTTGAAAAATATTTCTTAAAGCTTGTAACTAACGTGATTCTTTTAAATGATAGAGAACACGTGCGTCATTGCTTCACTGGGATCGGGCAAACATTGCCGTAATCAGGGTGGAACTACCTGCCATAGTAACTGGACGCCATAATACTCTCCCAAAATAACTACCTTTCATAGTAACTGGATGCTATATAATAATATCTCCCATAATAACTACCGCCCGAAATAACTACCTCCCAAAGTAACTGGACTCCATAATGCTATCTCTCACATAATAACCACCTCCCATAGTAACTGGTCACCATAATAATATATCCAATAATAACTACCTCCCATAGTAACTAGCTGCCACAATACTATCTCCCATAATAACTACCTTCCATAGTAACTGAACACCATAATACTATCTCCCATAGTAATTACCTTCCATAGTAACTGAACGTCATAATACTATCTCCCATAGTAACTACCTCTCATAGTAACTGGACGCCATAGTACTATCTCCCATAATAACTACCTCCCAAAGTAACTGGACGTCATAATACTATCTCCCATAGTAATACCTCCCATAGTAACTGGACGCCATAATACTGTCACCCATAATAACTACCTCCCATAGTAACTGTACGCCATAATACTCTCCCAAAATAACTACCTCCCATAGTAACTGGAAGCCTTAGTACTATCTCCCATAGTAAAAACCTCCCATAGTAACTGGACGCCATAATACCATCTCACATAATAACCACCTCCCGTAACTACATGCCATAATACTACCCCATAGTAACTACCCCCATAGTAACTACCCCCATAGTAACTACCCCCATAATAACTAACTCCCACAGTAAATTTCCCTTAGTAAACTAGCTACCTATCCTAAACTACGCAAGGGAGGAAGTAGCACCCGACATAGATACCTTAATAATTTCCTCGACAGACGGCAAGTTAAAAAAATGCAGTTAAAGCACGTAGGGAAATGTCAGCTGGAATCGGAAAATGACAAGGATAATTATGTAAGGCCTGTGACTGCTTTGGGCGATGGAGTTTAAATAAGGAATCGATTTAAATATACACTATTTCTTAACTTATCAGTTCTAAATATAACGTTTGGGGAACAAATATTCTGAGTAAAATTTCTGGAAGAATGCTGTTGTATAAAAACTTTGCCCATTTTGAAATAACAAGTATAAAAATAAAACTTTAAAATTATTATTTCAGAAAAACCCACGATCAGCTACTTATTTTATGACAACTCCTCCCTATCTACCCTGTTTTATTTTATTAGTAGTATTTTTAAATTCTCAACGAGAGCAGAGATTGTAATACCACCAAACATACATGTTTGTTTAAAATTGTTTTTGTTATCTAGCTTAGTCCTTATTAAAGCACATAAACATATACACAAGTGTGTTTATTTATATAATTTTTGCTAGTTAGCGACTTCGAAAATTTTCAATAAAGTCGACAATCAGCCCAAATTATGTGAATTTTTGTTCTGTAAAAATTAGACTACAGAGTAAACGTAATTTTCAACAAATCTGTGTGACGGTTTTACGCCTGCTCCAGTTTAGAATTTAAAAATACTTTTTTCTTATCTAAAAAAAATTCTTTTGAAAAGTAATTATTTTTAAAACATTCGTACACCCAGGGGGGAGGGGGGCAAATAAAGGGTATCCATTTAAGAAACTTCTTTACATTCACTTGAAATGTGTTGCAGCGAGTTGCGATTGTTTGTAAATACGCGTTAGAGGCTCAGAAGTGACGGAGCTATATGCCGCACTGACATGAGCCAGGCACTAAACAAACGTACACGATTACAACTGAGCCAATTTAGCACGGGACTTAAAGCCTCGCTCTTTAGTTTTGCAGTGGTTTCAAAAATTTTTATTTTAACGCAAATTAATACACATACAAAAAATTCATTCTTACAGTTTTAGCACTTATATACCATTGTTTGTATCTAAATTTTTCTGTTCCAATACACCAAACGGATTTTTAGAATTTTGCCCCTGAAATATCACATTTTGTTGTCAAAATAAGCCAAAATTAAGCATAATAATTTTTACTAGGAAACGGTACACTGTTTTAAAAAAACTACTTTAAAAAATTGTGTAGCGTATGACTGTGCACAGTCTCAAATATTTTCAAAGCATTAGTGTAATAATATTTGATGATGTGCAACTGTTTGAAATAAAGGAAAGATCATGACCTTTTAAGCGGTGATCATTTAACTTCATTGGTGGACAGTCTGTAGCAAAGTTCAGTGCAGTATTTTATCTGAGTTTCACTCAGGTTAATTCTACTACAGGTTTGAAAGTAAATGTGTTTTCTTATGGGAGTGTTTGGAACGGGGAAAATTTCTGCCGCTAGTTTCGCTGCAATCGCGCATGTGGACCAGAAAAATACGAAACTGTAGTAAAATTAATTTTAAATAGGCGCGGAAATAACAGAAGTTAGTTACCATAATTTTAAGGTGAAAATAAACCTATTTCGCGTTTTAGATGATCAAATTTATGTAACTTAAAATTCAGGAAAGCTCTGTGATTGGTCAGTTTGCATCCATTAGCGATACCAGCGTTCAATTTTGCCTGTGCCAAATTTTTTTACATTGATCTTTCTAACATGCAGAAGAATTATTCCTTAGTTTCATATACATCCCGTAGCAGTCCGCAAGGGTCGTTTTTAGCTATGTCGAAGGGCTTCCAAACAATGTTTTTAATGAGCACGGTGTCTTAAGAGGACGTGGTACATAATTCAACGCTTAAAGCATTAATCTGTAACTGTAGGTTTCTTGAAGCCAATTTGCGAAAATTAAAAAATAGCAATCCTAAACAATAGTTTTAGCCAACGTTGTAAACAAAACTGTTTCAAGTGTTACGAACTTCTGAGGCACAATCTCTGACGCCGGAACCTCGTGCATTTAACTGCGGCGCAAGAGATCACGCGTAACGAATTAGTAATTCTGGATAAATATTGACTCCTAAAGTTGGCAAATACCATTATCTAGGATTGTCATTGAGTATTTTATCCATATTGGCTTCGAAGAAAGCGTAGAAATCAATTGATGTTTTCAGCGTTTATTTACCTACCACGCACTCTTAAATATCATTCCGTTGCTGTCCAAGTCATTTTTTTCTTTCTGAACATTGGCACAATGGGCACGGGTATGGAACAGTTTCGTAAAGTAGCGTACATCCTCATACATTACAACACACATGTACTGAGTTAGTGGACTCGGCGTGTAAGACGTGTTGTAGTGTGGTACGGAAAGTATTTTTCCTTGTATAACTATTACAAATTTTCCCAATGCGTTTATCTACGAAAAGAAGACACACTTCAAACTGTGCCGCTAAAGTATTAAAAATGACTTTTTCACGTTACTGCAGCTGAGAAAATATCAACTGTAATCGTAAAACAAAATCGTAGAAACCTGCACTGGACTTTATCACTTCCTTTCCGTAAATACAAAACAGGGTCATCGCTTGAAATCCCGTTGAAAAACACATTCTACGATAACACTGCACGCTAGTTTAGTCCTTCGCACCTAGAGGCGATGAGGTGATTGACGGACGTGTTATATTCGACTTATCGCCTCCGTGCCTCAAACTTAAATGAAAAGCTAGAATCCACTAACTCTTAAATAGTCGTTGAATAGGTGAAATGTTATGGTTGGAAAGGTTTACATTTTTGTCATAATTTCGGAGTTGGTTTGCTAATATTTCGTGTCCTCGGGAAGAACTCTGCTTCCTGGAACGTATGACGGCAGGGAAGACCCACGGCCCGCTCCAGACACTGTCACCAGTTCCTCGCACTTCTCCAGCCAGCACTGCACGGAGCGTTGTTCCGTAACCCAAGCACGAACGCACCGCATCTCACCTGAGCTTTCCCCCGCCTCTGACGTTACTCTTCCAGGAAACGCATATGTCCGCTGGCCGCTTTGTTTACGGATTAGTTTCCTGCAAGCACAATACCTGGACAATACTGCTATTCACGGTTAAGTGAGCCCTTTCGAAGTCTTTGGTATTTTTTTAAGCCCCGACGCAAAAAAAATGGGGTGTTATGAGTTTAACGCGTGCATCAGTGTGCCTGTGGCATCGTGGCTCTTAAACGGATGAACCGATTTTTTTTTTTTTTTTTTTTTTTTACTTGATTAAGAATCTTCTCAGCTATAATATTTATGAAGATCTGGTCAGGCGTTTGAAGTTCATCAGCTTTTTTCTTGTTATTGAAGGGATGTGAGCAACTTCTACTGGTATGATCGATCATAAATTAAGCATTCTGTAACTTCAATTATATCACAATAATATGATCACCTTGACCTGATGCTGCAACATCATCTGGAATTTGCAGGATTCCCAACTCCTCATCTATTTACAGTCGGTTTTTTTAATTTTTAATTTAAGTTGATCTTGCTGTCTAGTAATAGTAACGGCCGAAGCTCTGCGCGCCTCTCAGCGGCCTGGTAGGCAGTCGCCTTAAGAGCACTGCCTACCACGCGGTTTAAATGCGTTGTACTGTGCTCGTTAATACGTTTTCCTTCGAAACTATTCCACATACGTCCACTGAGAACACACTTCGGACAACGACGGAACGTCATTGTAAAAGACAAACTGCTCATTAAAAACAATTTTTCGAAACCCTCTAACGTAGCTAAAAAATGTATGTTTAAACTGCTGTACTTCAAAACGTAATGAAAGTATGTAATTGAAACTCAAATAGAAACGTGCAGTCAACTTTGCTACAGACTTTCCACCAATAAAATTATATGGTCACCGCTTAATGTCCCATAGTAAATATTCATAAGTGGGAACCTTGCACGCTAGTTCAGCGCTTGGCTCGTTGAGGCGATGTGGCATTTGATGCGCACTTCAAGGTCGACCTTATAGCGTATAGTCAGGTAATTTAAACCTCACGTCACCCAGTTGAAGTTTGCTATTTCCTCCCCAAACGACCTCAAAACAAATGTGTAAATCTTATAAAGTTACGCCTGCAGTCTTAGTACCCTCGTTTGTTGGCACCTCAAAGTTACTATGAAAATCCGAAAAATAAAAACAGTATTAAATATGACACTCACACACATGTAGATAAATATGCCACTTGTAATTTGAATCCTCTTGAGAACAAAAAGTTTCGAGAGGAGGAAGCAATGCTATATCAATAATGTTACTTCAGGACTAAAACTAGTACTGATAAATTTAAATTTAAAGACTAGAAAAAATGCTTTACTGTTAATCAGGTAACAATTTTAAATGTAAACTACAACGTAAACGACTTCTGCTCTGGAAATATAAACATAAGTGTGTATAGGCTGACACTAGGAGATAAATTAAAATAACGTGTTTCCTTCTCCAGCTGCGAATGGAGCATGCAGGAACATGATACTTGAAGAAAAATATCCACCTGTCGGAATAAATTTGTAGGCAGTCCGCTTTCACTGTAAGCGAGTACAATAAATGAGCTAAAAGAAAAATAGAGAGAGAAACATATCAAGGCCAACTTAAAGTTAGTTTATTTACAATTCTTCTTATTTTATTTAATAAACGTATATTTTCACTTAGTAGATTGTGTATGTTTACATGCGACAAGTTTCCATAAAGTTGATGCCAATTTACGGCGATGAAATGCGACAGGCAGTACAGAGATTATTAGTTGAAGGTCACAAGTCGAGAATTTTAAAGTTCAGCCTTGCCAACTGATTCAGAAAACATTCACTTTCCTCTCTCCGCCCACACTTTCGCCCTTTCGAATCTGTTCGGATAGAAACCCGACCGCCATGCACGACAGAGTAATTCTAGTGAATTTTCCCGTTGAAAATTAAGATATTCGGAAGTCTTTCATGGTGGAATCAAGGCCACCCTGATACGCATCTTCAATGAATCAATGGTTGATTCGAACAACTTAATATTTATTTATCATTAACTAGCAGTTGCCCGCGACTTCGTTCGCATGGTTTTCAATTTAATTCGAAAATATAGTTATAGTACATGTATTTTAAATATATTTCAAAAACTACATTTTTCCAAAAAAAATAAAAAAAATATTGGGGAAAATTAACTAAAGTTTTCCTTTATTTTCGAATTTAACTGTGTCATAATATTAATACTGATGATGTTTAAAGCGATAACTTGCGACTGGCGCATGGATGGCGTTGCAGCGTATCACGCGTATTCTTTGTTATGTGAAACCACTTAACTTACTTATATTGCGTTTATCTACGAAACAAACACACGCTTGAAACAATGCTTCTATGTTTTTAAAAATTCAGCACACTTGTCAGAAACTTTATTTTCGGGCTTCTTAAATGTGCTAAAATGTGCTTTTATTATTATTATTATTATTATTATTATTATTATTATTATACTGATGTAACTCCGAAAATATTACCTGAATTCGTAAAGTTTAAAACAAGAAGCATGCGCTGGCCTTGACTTTATACTACCTCAAATAAAATGTTAAGGTAACCGCTTTAAATCCCGTGGGAAACAAACAAGAAGAACCTTGCACACCAGTTTAGCGCGCTGCGAATAGAGGCGATATGCTCCTTCTATAGCGTGGCACTCTGGCTCTTATCGCTCCGCTGTTCACACGCGTCAAACGCGTGAATTTGCAACCGGTACACACTCCTCTTAATGCCTCGCTCTTTAGTTCTGCAGTGGTTTCGAAAATATTTTTTAACGTAAATTAATACATATATCAAAAATTCATTCTGACAGTTTTAACACTTACCGCTTCTACCTGAATTTTTCTGTTGCAATACACCAAACGAATTTTTAGATTTTTGCTCCTGAAACATCAAATATTTTGTTGTCTAAATAAACAAAAGTGAAGCTAGTAAACGGTACATCATTTAAAAAAAAACGCTCTGACAAAATTGTGTATCGTATGACTATACATAGTCTCAAATGTTTTTCAAATCATTTGGTTAAAAGTATTCCAGTTATTTGCAGTTTTTTGAAATAAATGAAAGATCATGGCCTAAACACGCGAGTTAGGTCCCTGGAAACTAATTCGCGGCGATTTCCAATGACGCAGGCTGTTAGAGTGTTTGAGGGGGGGAGGGGGGTCACCGTGGCGAGAGATGAATGGGAGAAAAGGAAAACTGCTGTGAGTCGCGACGTAGTAAAAGGGCCGACCACGGTGCGATGGAGCGAAAGGGGAGAAGGAAGTAGGAGGGATGTAGGTCATTCAGCTAACTGCCCCCTCCCCTGGCCCTACCCCGGGGGTAGATTGTGATGTGTAGAAGGGGGAGGGGGGTGTAACGGGACACGCACGTCGACTTTCTCCAGCAGGCCGGCTCCAGGCTGGCTGGTCTGGTCAGCCTCCTTGTCGCCTAGGGCAGGTGTAGATAGGGGGGAGGGGGACATACCAGCCGTCTGACCCAGCCATCTTCCCCTTCTTGCCCCTTACTACACCGGAGACACCACGGACACAGAATATTTGAGAATACAGAAGTGAAACAGCCGGTAGAACGGCAAACTCAGTCGCACACGCCAGCAAAATAGCTTATCTGGCCAGAAACATGGCGGGAATGCCAACCACCAATCAGCATAAAGCAGCTGCCCTAATAACCGGCAACCAGGCCAATAAGAACCCTATAGTATCACGAAGGAACCGAACATACACGGGGCTGGTATCAACAACCTCGGGCAGCCAATATGCGGCCAAGTTCTCCCCGTCAAATGAGCCGCCACATCATTTCACGTCTGTATTACTATTTAGTAGGGACCTGAAGAATTAGCCTTTTCTTTTGGGAACAAGGTAGAAATCAAACAACTAAGCCCGTATCACTTTCGCAATTGGTCCTAGACTTATTCTACACATCTTACATGACGCCGAGACAATAGTAGAGAAACAACTACATGCAGGCCCGCTAATGTAGTATCACTAGAGATGATCGTAAATCGCGAAAAAGATTTGTGCCAACATACCCTTGAAAACACTGTAGTTTCTTGCAACATGTATGATTGGGTAATATACGTCTGACACAACGTAGCTGTCTGCAGACCAATAATAGGAGTCAAACATTACAATAGCGGTATTCTTATTGGCTCAGTCAAATAGGACAATAGCTCCACATACAAGCGAAAGCCAGTAATCATCTGGTAAGCCGAACGTACGTTGAAACCCAGCAAATAGCCAAGTTTTCCAGCAATAAACCATCATCTCTAGGTATCACTGTGTCAGCGAGCACCCAATGAACACCTGTTGTTTGGTTCAGTACATATATTCTTGGAGGCTCAGGTCAGCGAACCCATGAATTTTTCAGGTATATACTATCTGGTCTGTGCAACGGCAGTGTCTAAGACAGTGTTCCAACTCACTTTGGAGATGGTACTTGGGTTTGCACCTTTTGATTTTAGTACGCTTCCACTTGGAATACCTCGACTGTCAATTATTGGCAGCTTTCCCTACTGCCTGGTGACCCATTGCCAAGATACCTGGAAATTTCGCGGATTTTTTTAAATATAAGTTAGATTTTGAAGTCATGATCGTGTGCGTAACCTTAGCAATTGTGTTACCGTTTATTAAACTTGTACTTGAAGAGACTCTCAGCCAATAGCAGACCTGCACGAGAATACTCACTGGCTATAGCGATACCACTCACTGGAGCAGCAGACAATGTTCAAGTATATGAGGACATAGTGTATACAGGACTGTGGAATCCAGCCGGCTGGTCGTTGACCCCGCGATATTTCCACGTGTCTACCCATTGTCGAAGCTGGAGTTGATGTAGCACATTATGACGGTATATTGGTTATAAAACTGAAAACGATGGCAGGCCTAGATTACGAATGCTAAACCAAAGAATTTTAAATAATTTTACAAACAGTTTTATTAAATTTAATGTAATTTAAAAACTTTAGAACAGTTTCCCTTCTTATTGCAGTATGGCGCCGGCTTGAAGCTTTGCATTCGAACGTTGGTAATTTGTAACCTTAGGTTGCTTACGAAACGGAAAACACCAAAACACGTCACAGATTTGAAAACACCAATTGTTGTTTGTTCAGTAGGAAACAAGACTTTTATTTCTATTCAAATCATATTCGTAACCCTAACTGCGTACTTCACATGCGCGGTGACTGAAACTGTGCACTGCGCATGCACGTATGAACATACATTACGATGAAAAATAGGACGGACTTTAAGTGTGAAATTAAGTACGGAATTCTGTCTGGAACCAGTGCTGTGGCAGTACACACTGTCGCTATGCTACGTGTACTGAATTGGGTACGGAATTCTATAATAAATTATTGATAGTGTGTACCTAACTTTACGGCAAGGAGTATGAGGCCTTGAGACGAAAAGGGGAGGAGCCCATCCGCCATATTGGTAGGTGAAAATTGTTTTTTATTACCATAGCATCGTGTGTAATCCGGCTGTGTGTTGACCAGCCATTACCTCGTTTCTCAATACATCTACAGGAACAGCTGATTGCAATCCGCCATATTGACATCTGAATAAACAAAGTGTGCTTGGACTCAGTATATTAAGCCGCTGATGCTCGATGTGTACCTTCTCTCATATCTTGAGGCCAAGTCCACTTTGTTTATTGATCAGCAATATGGTGGAGTTGTTTCGAGGTGTAATCAGCTGTTCCTATACGTGTATTGAGAAATGGGGTTAGTCAGTCCAAAGCCGCATTATACACGCTGCTATGGTAAGAAACAACATTTTTCAGTTTCCAATATGTACGTTTCTTTAATATCTGTGCTGAACGGGGCGCGTGAGTGGTGGCTGCTCGAATCCTGGCGAAGTTCCCCGATGATTGCCGAACAAAGAACCACTTTTGTGCTCCCGAGACGTAAGTCCTCGGCAGCAGATAGTAGCAATCATCCGATATTGCCTCCCTCCAGACCTGACCTATCCCTTCCAGAGTTCCATAATCCTCCCCCTTCCCTTGACGATTACCCTCCCCTCCCCCTAGTACGTCCTGACGGTAGCTCCTGCTCACCATCTGCCTGGCCCCATAGGGTTCATTAGCTGCAGCAATCGATGCGCGCGCATTAGGAAACGTTAATTAATTTCCCCTTCCCCCTACTCCCTTTCCGTATCAGCCTTCACCACAAGAAAGACGCATTGACTATAGTGGTACAATCATCCGCGCCATCTGCCCGGCCGATGCAACGAGCTGTGAGGTCTCGACCAGTCGCGCGCCTGCCTATCATCCGCATCTAATTATCTAGCTCGTTATTGGTCTGCCTATGCGCCTACCTCCCCCCCTCCCCGGTGTAATGGGTTCGTTACCGCGAGTACTTACACACATACGTTAAGGCACTGATATTGTCACTTGCATGCTAAATTAAACCAACAGAAAAAAAATAGAAATATGGTAGCGAAAGGAGAAAAATTACCTTGGAATTGCGTTTGCATTTCTGAAATCTAACTCTATACACCATATAGTTAATTAAAGACTTTAACGGCACCATGCAAGAAGTTATATTTTTGTATCGTGTGCTGGCTACAAATTTAAATATGTAACCACACATTCTTTGCGTTGCCCCGCCTGAAACACTGGAAAATAAATATAAGTGAAATTTTGTGTACAAATAAAACATTTTTAGTGAAGTACTACTGGGAAAATAGGCCCAAATCTTTACAAATTGTCCAAAATTTTCGAACTGTTTACGGAAAAGAAAGAAATATATGTTAATAAGAAATGTATTCGAAGTCAAACAAAATGAATTTAGGCTGTCTGTCATATTTTATACAAGGTTCCACGCTTTTACAAAAAGTAGCTTGGAAACTGTTTACTGAAATAAAAATTAGGGGCACAAATACTGTTATAAATTTACGAGCAATATAGAGACTGGAAAATATCGCGAATTAAACGACCTGTAGGCTAGGATCCATTGTACTACGCATACTCAAGCTTCGCCTATTTGTCAACTAGCTGCTACACAGTAGAACAACTGACGAACGAATAGACGAGGCTTGAGTATGCATAGTACAATGGATTCTAGCCTACAGGTCATTGAACTCGCGAAATGTTCCAGTCCCTAGCGATGAATTGTAAATGTACACAATATTTTGTAACTATTAACGTATATTGTGCATATACAAAGTATGTTATTATATAAACAACTACTGTTGTATTTGTATGAATTTCAAGAATTCTTTGAAATATTAAAAATCATTTGTCGTGGAACAGTATTTTTTAAACTATCTCCTGATATTTTTTTTTGCAAACGTAAAATATATTTTTAGAGAGATGTCACCAATTATGGTGCAGTGCGTCAGGAAAATGGGTTTACGATCCACATGCCTCATTACTAGGGACTGAAAAATTTCGCGAATTCAATGACCTGTACTATGCATGCTCAAACCTCGTCTATTCGTTCATTGTCTGCTGTTCCAGTGAGTAGCAGCTGGTGGACAAATAGTCGGGGCTTGAGTATGCATAGTACAATGAATTCTAGCCTACAGGTAATTGAACTCGCGAAATTTTCCACTCTTTACAAATATCGTCAATCGTCGAGCTACAAGTTTCTATATTTAATTTTAGTTTGTAGTGTTTTATTCTGGGAGAGTGGAAATGGCTAAAAATTAGACGTCTTCAGAATCAACCGTATCTCTTAAACGATCTGTTTACAAATGTTAGTTATATAATCGACTGTAAGAATGCATGCCTGTTATGTGCCTCGAGCACAGAGGCGATAAGGTATAAGGTGAACGAGCAAAAGTAGGCCGTAAGGATTTTATGAAATTAAAAACTTACGCATTAAGGTCTGAGCAGTAGAACGTAGAATTCCTTCCATTTCTCTGGTTGGAATCGAATAATACACTATTAAACTGTTCGATAATGGAAATATTTACGTTTAACCAATCACAGTAAAGACCAGTATTCCCATGATGACGTTCGTGATTCACTCGATACAGACAAGACGGTGTACTTTTAAGGGAAAAAATTTAAGCTGCCGCGTAATTCAAGTTTGTATTGTAGATACTAGCGGAGTATCGTTGACATAGCCTTCGGTACAATATATTCAGTGAAAAACACGATATTAAGTCTGTTTCTATTAGCTAAATTTTTGCCATTCTTCTGCTTACTTCTTAAGAGGCTTATGTATCAGGTGTAATGTTTCGTGTTTGATGCAATGCGGCTAGGGGAGTTATAACATTTATATCGCCACACTCCACGGCAATTTGCGATGCGCAAAACTGGCAGTGTTATCGTTTTATTCAATTATCTATGAGACTTTAAGAGGACGTGGTAGATAAATAAGCACTGAATTCTTCAATTAAAATGTACACGTTTCTATAAGTCAATATAGAAAAACAGTAAAACAGCAATCATTGATAAATATATTTACCAACTTTTTGAGCAAACATTTATCGTTATTTGTCTTGTTAAGCGTTATATCTTGCGCCGCAATTAAATGTACGAGATTTCGGCGTCAGAGATTGTTCTTCAGATGTACGTTAATCGAGAACAGTTTTTGTCTGGAAAGTTGGCAAAAACTATTGTCTAGGTTTGCTGATTTTTGATTATTGCAAATTGGCTTCGAGAAACCTACGATTCTTAACTGAAGCTTTTAGAGCTGACTTATATACCACGCGCTCTTAAGCGGTGGTATTTAAGGGTTGAACCCCCCCCTCCCCAAACAGCTTCCCCCTCCTCCCCTAGTTGCAACACTGGGCCACTCGAACAAGCACGAGTCGACCATAGAAGCGCCGATAGCAGCGGCAATGTTTTATCTGGCACAGTTGTTTGGTTACACCGAAACGAAAATAAACACGTCCATAGATATGAAATGAGACAAGCGTACAGTACACACACTGACGCATTCTTCAAACATTTCACGAGGTTATCAGTTTGCGCACGAATAAATAGCTGGCCCGTCGTCTTCGAGAAAAAAAAATTTTTTCTTTTCCTGCTCCGACGTGGATTTAGCTCTCGTCAGATACGATTGGTCGTTGCGAAGAAATTACGTAACGGAATTAACCTACATCGACGGTAAGGCTCCGTGGACGGGACCTCAGCCGTGGAGAACCTGAAAGTCGCCGAGATAAGTCTTCCACGACTCCATTTTCGCGGAAATCTTTTAATTAACTCTCGCGTTTAATGACCCCCCGAAGGCGCCAGAGTAGAGATTTAAAGCGAGGCGATTACAACATTTTTTTTTTTAAACCCCGGCGCCCGCATTCTCAGACATAAGCGAAGTACCATCTCTCAGAGGCGAATCTGACAAGATGATCTAGCCGCCAAGACTCATCAGCCAGTACTATAAACGTTTCTTAAGAGTATTGTGCATCCGTTTTCAAATTTCCGTGTGTGACACATGGGAAGAGCGGAGTGATAAGAGCCAGAGTACCACACTTGACGGCAAGCATCTCCTCTGATCGAAGAGCGCTAACCTAGCGTGCCAGGTTTTCCTTCTACCGTAAACCGAGGTTACTTCGTCCATTTTCGGGGTTACTTTCAACATTGAAAATGCTAGTTTTGGGGTCTTGTGGTAAATGCCAATTTGCGAAAATTAAACAATAGCAATCCTTGACAATGGTTTTAGCCAACGTTTTAAACAAAATTGTTTCCAGTGTTACGGACTTCTGAGGCACAATCTCTGACGTCGCGGGAACCTCATGCGGCACAAGAGATCACGCGTAACGAATTAGTAGCCTAATTCTGAATAAATATTGACTCATAAAGTTGGCAAATGCCATTATCTAGGATTGTCATTGAGTATTTTATCCATATTGGCTTTGAAAAAAGAGCAGAAATCAATTGATGTTTTCAGCGTTTATTTATCTACCACGCACTCTTAATGGAAAAATTTAAAAGTAATGCTCGAAGCATGTATTACTAACGCTCCCCTAAATTATTAAATTTTAAAACATCAATTCATACAAATAATGGCTCTCCTTTATACTTTAAAATTATTACAAACACGACAGTTTTTTTTTTTGGACATAGGCCTAGTCACGGCAGGCGAATGTTGTCGCATTGCATAAAAACCTTTCGGGAATTATCTGCATGTTTCATGTTTGGTGACTACAACTTACTGGCTTTTCTTCCTTTGTTTAACTGTGGGTGTTTTTGCAATACGGTAGTTCATGACACGAAGCCATTGCAAGAATTGTTCAAAGATCACTTTAAAATTATTGTCGTGTTGAAAACTTAAGCACACACTTAAGATTATTTGAGTAATTATATCAGTTTTCTTAATTTAGCCGGTCTCAACAAACAAAATACAACATTTAAAGGAAATTACTTTCCCCTGAGTTCGGCAGAGTGCGTGTCGGTCTAAACAGACGGCACCCTTAATTTATGTATCAACAACCCAGGTTTTCTTGAGAGGTGAATTATTTCAGGAATTTTTATTGAACACGTGTGGTAAGCGTAATAAAGAGAGAGAAAAAAAAGAAACGTATGTGACACATTGGCAACAAGAACATTCGCACTCATTCAAACATACCATTGCATGTGAAACAAAAACTCCCAGAATTAACTAGTCAAGTAAGAAATATAATATTAATAACGCAACCACCCGGTGGCAAGCTGAAATCTCCTCCTCAATCCCCTACTAAATCTTCCAACCCCCTTCACCTTCACCAACTCCGACAGTAAATTCCACTCCCTCACCGACCTCCTAAGCATTGACTGCCTACCCTGCTCTGTTCTGATCCTCATCGCCTAGATCTTCTCACTGTTATCTTCTTCCTCTACATTCTGCCTTAGTTAACAGGCAACTTAACTTACCTCAGCCCCCTTCTACATTCACCACATTGTACATCCTAACCAGCCTTTCCACACTTTTCCTTCCCTTCAAAGAACTCCACCAAAATTCCTTCAGCATCACAGATGTTAAATTTATCTAACAAGCGCAAGTTAACACTACCTAATTTTACTATGGAGAATTTACTGTCCACTGCGTAAAATGCAACGTCATTAATTAGTACATTAAAATTCACTTAGATGACCTAGGAATTTCCTTATGGGGACGTAACTTTCCCACATATAAAAATATAATTGCTGCACTGTATACTGTAAAATTTCACAAATACGCAAGAAAACATTACCGTTCATGCGCAGAACTTAATGCCGTTATTCGTAAACTAAAGTGCAAAGGAAAGTCTGACATACATTTCAGAAATTGGGTAATTCAAATAACTCTCAGGTGTTATTAGCTTAGGCCCTAATATCATGGCACTGACGTAAGATGTAGTGGTTCGGTTTCAACTACCAGCCCGTCTTGTATGATGGCGAATTCACATAAAAGGGAAATGTTAACGTAATTTATTTCAGTGTGTCGCAAGCATGCCCAGGTAACGATATGGAATAACGCAGAGCTAGCGGGTGGGGGAAATAAGCAAGTTGGCAGGGTTTTCGAAAGTACTAAGAAACTACAAACAAGACTTCAGCGACTGATACATTCATTCCGGTTGAGTCTGCGTGGAATTTGTGACTCAGTCGGGAAATACGAATTTGCTCGGATATGAAAGCTGCGACCTCAATTTATTGTAGCCGGGAAAGGTTCGCGGAAATCTTAATTTCTCTCCTTGACTTTTACCTCGCCTTGGTGGAACTATGTTATACGGAAAACGTGCATATTAAATAATTTTTTATGTCCTTGTGGCTGCTTAATTGATATGAGCAATTCACTGCTCGTGATATGTCGTGATATGTCATGGGTTCAAAATTATGTGCTGATGTATGAAACAGTTTCACCATAGCAATGCGTTTCTTGCAAACATTCCATCGGCTTCGAATTTTTTTGAATGCAGCGCAAAATATTATCTTAAATGAATGCACCATCTTACCGAAAATTCATGTTGAAAATTCATAAAATCTATTATCTTGGATTTAGGTTACAATAAACGTTTTTATCCTTAATTCATGTAGCCTACCACAGCATATATAAATGTGTGCTTTTAATAAGAATGGTGGTATTTTCTCGAAAGTAATTCAAATGTCTCGATTGTGGCAGCTGCTTCTGAGCTGTAGTATTTGGGTAGTGATGTATTAATATTTATGTTAATTTTCTATAAACTAAATAGAAATTTGATAATATACAAGATGGCCTATTGCTTCTTTTGATTTTTCAATTTTAATGCTATGTTTATTGCGTGCAGCCTTGGAGTTTAAACAAGGAAATAAAATAATATTTTAAGAAAAAATCTTATTCAATTGATCAATTTCAAAATTAACTCTTAAAAAAAGGGGGAGATCTAATGAAAATCAACTGAGAAATACTGCTGTGAATTTTCTTTTTTAATTTTATTCAGTTATGATTTATTTACGTTGAACTTAATTTTTAACATTGTATTATATTATCTTACATATTAAACCTAAACATTTGCGAGTTTTATCTGAGTAGCAGCTTTCCTGAAATAAATGTCATGTGTATCACTTTTATTATTTTTAGAAACGTCAATTAAGGATAAATTAATTTTAACATTGATTCCACATTAAATGCCTGCAGCTGCAAGCCATAGACAGAACACTTACCAAGCGGAGAAAATTGACACACCTTTGGAGGTTGCAAGTCAGTAGTAAATAATAAAATTATTCCTGGGGCTACCCACTTGTACGGTTTGGAGCCAATGGATATTCGACTTTGGCCGGTGTGTGTATAGGACTGAGAAGTCTAGACTGCTACCAGATTAATACGCGAAATACTCGTGCCTGTATATATAAGTGGTAAAACTGTATGAATTATTTTTTGATATAGGCCTATGTATTAATTTGCGTTAAAAAAAATTTCGAAACCACTATAAAACTAAAGAGCGAGGCCTTAATAGCACTTGAACACTCTTAAAGTGCTGATGTGACGGTGAACATCAGAAGGAGCTCGGACTGCACGGCCGTCGAGAGCCGATATCGGGGCGCCGTTTTAATTAGCGGCGGGAGAAGAGAAGAGGGTACGGGGGGGGGGACCCGCCCCCCTCGCGGCGGCTATGATTATCCCCGCATGGCCCGAATGTCCATTACTATCATCAGCGGCGTTGAAATAGCAGCGGGCGCAAACAAAGACGCCGTCAGGTTACTAACCTGACCACCCGTGAGAGTCTCTATAGTTGTTTGCAGACCTCGTGTTATGACTGAGCAAACTGTGCAGTTGCCCAGGGCGGCAGCTAGGAGAGGGCGGGCGTGCGACGCTACCCGCAATTAAATTTTTATTTTGTTTTTCTTAAATCAAAACACCAAGTAATCACAAAATTACAAACTTTGTAATCGAGGAGTTGGCCGGAATAAAGACTTGAGCTAAGCTAAGACCTTTCTTCCATCAAACGGTTTATCGTTTTCCGTTATATCCATAAAAGACACACGCCAATTTTTAAACCGATATCTTAATCTTAGTTCTTCACCAAGTTATGAAATTTAATCTTAATCTGTATTGATACCACTGTGCTATAAATAATTGCTATTTCGTCTTTAAAACTGTGTTTGTAGTAAATATTATTAATTTGTGTAATGTAAGTAGCTACGGTTTATTTGCATTTAGAGGAAATCACACGAGAGAGACGTAAAATAAAACAAACACGAATCTCTCCAAAACATTACACCTACCATTATTTCATAAAACAATTTTCTCACTGAGGCCTTTATTCCAGCCAACTCCTCAATTTTATTTCATGCACACGCATTTTCTCCTACTCTCTCTCTCTCTCTCTCTCTCTCTCTCTCTCTCTCTCTCTCTGATCAACGCAAATGTAAGTATATTGTTACAAGTTTGGAGAACACAAACTTTATATGTGGGCAATTCCCATGAGTTCTTTGGGATAGAGGTCTATAATTACAAATAAAAGAGTTAAATTAAGTACTGGATTTAATAGCTCACAAAGCTATGAAATACACAAAACAGTAATCAACTAGAACTCTCACAACACAATTAGTTATGCACACAATTACTCCTG